>RJWM01008957.1:0-70106 GCA_004363535.1 Dasyprocta punctata
GACACTCTGGCCTCGTGGACTCTGGCTTTGAGGGGGTCTCCTGTGACACCCCGCAAAGCTCCGTCTGCTCCCGCTCCTCACGCAGGAACCAGCAGCTCTCCGTCTCTGTGGCCTCCCACCTTGGCTTCGTTTTCAGGAACCATCACTCGCTTGTCAACTCCATAAGGCATGGACAAAAAAAAAAAAAAATTTAAAATATATCCAGCATTTTAGTTAGAACCAGCAGGGGAGTTATGAAAGGTATCTAACTTCTAACCTGGCCGAGTGCCAGAGACAGACAGCTCCCTGAGAACTTTCCAGAACGTGCCTTGGCCTTTGGCCTGTTCTTCCCGCTCAGCCCCCCGATGAGCAGATGAGCCCTCGCCCTAACCTCTCACCTGTGTGGCCTGCACCACCTAACAGCCTCACGCACCCCGGAGCCCTGTGCGTGTTGGACGGGATCCCCAGCCCCCAGGGCAGGGTGGGTTTTTGCTGGGCTTTAGCACAACACTGGCTGTGAACTGTGGCTTCTCCCAGCACCGAGCCGCAGCAAGTTTTCCAAAGCGACCTGCTTTAGCAAAGTTTCAGTGCCGCGAAATGAAAGCATGTCTTGCCAGCTGGAATCGCACCAACCCAGTCCCGGGCCCGGGACCTCGGAGCCCTTACGTCAAGAGTCTGGCAGAGAAGAAGCCAGCCCGTCTGACGAGGCGCAGAGCCTCAGCCCTCGTCTTTCTTAAAATGGAACCGATCCCGGTCCCCAGATATCCCCAGGCCTTGCGAAGCCTTGCTCGGCGTCCCACCCACCTTCACACTTCTGACTCACAGGGAAAAATAAGCCACCGGCGATTCATCTTCTCGGAGCGCGGCCGGCGAGCGTGTACGTTTTGTTCACAGCTGAGTTATTTCTGATCTTGGTTCTGGCAAAAGAAACACGGAGCGACGGAGGCTGGGAGACTTTCGGAGGCCGTGCCAAGCCAAACAGTGTCTAAACGTCTGCATCTGAGCCGCCAGCCTCAGGAAAGTGTGTTTTCACTTACGAAAAAAACACCTAAAAACACCTACGGAGCGGGGCAGGGGCGGGAGGGCGGGAGGGGAAGGGAGGAAGGTCAAGGGGCGAGGTGTGCACACACTGGTCCCCACCCTGAACGCGTTTATTATGTACACAAACGCATACACACAAGAGGGTGAGGGGTTCAGCTCAGCGGCTCAAGCGCCCGCCTGGTAAGTGTGAGGTCGTGGGTTTGATCCCCAAAAAAGAAAGAAAGAACACAGAGAAGAAGGAATCCACTTAAACAGAGATCCAGAAAGGAAGGCCTTGGGGTGACCATTCCAGGAGGCTTCTCAGAATGTGTGGCCCCACACACGCCTTTGAGAACCAGCAAGGGTCACACCGAAACACAGAGCCCCCGGGGGCAGCGCCGCCCAGAGCCGAAAGGTAAGTCTGCAGTCTGAGAAAGTGGCGCCAGGCCTTCCTGCCTCTGCTGGGCCATGTGACCCTGGAGAAGTCACTGGACCTGGCGTCCACCCTCTGAACTGTGACTGGAAGCTACCTCACGATGGGGGACGGCAAGTGGCTGAAGCCGGGAGTGTAATTCCACTAAAGCGCAGTGCTCGGCAAGTTCCCGGGCCTCCGCGGGGCCCCTGGTGAGGAGCACCCCGTCCCCGTTGCTGTCTCGGTACTTGGGAGATGGGACGAGCGTGGAGCAGCGGAGACGAAGCAGAGGGAGAGACGGGACGAGGGTGAGCCTGGGGCACCCAGAAGCACAGTGCCTCGACTTCTCCCCAGAAGTCAAGAGCAGAACCAGGATTCAAACTCAGCTCCCAGGCCTGAGAGCGGCCACCCTGCATTGATGCTCAAACATCAAACAAGCGTTCACTCGGGGCCAAGCCTCTGCGTGTCAGGGACCCGGATGGGAACTGGAGCAGCTCCTCTGCTGGGGACATTCCCAGGCTGCCACGCCAGACAGACACGAGGAAATAAGGACCCCAGGGTTCCCGGTACAGGTGACAGGGTGGCCAGCTGCCCTGCCTTACTCCCCCGTCAGCTCCGCTACCGGGACAGCGGGGGACTCCTTCCAAAGCCGCACCGCGCGGAGGGAGCAGGTGAGCAGGCGGCCCGAGATGGCTGAGCAGAAGCCCGAGAGCTGGCAGGCTGAGTTGGAGGAGGAGGACAGCCACACCGGGCTATGGCTGGACTTCCACCACCAGTCCCCAAGAGTCGGCGTCGGGGGCCTACACCGTGCCAGAGATGGGGAGCCCTGGCGAAAATGAGGAGCAGGGCTGATGGGCCACTGCTCAAGTCATAGTTAACAAGCTGGCCCCTAAGATGGCTGTGCTGTGTGTACTCTGGGAGGCTGAGGCAGGAGGATTGCAAGTTTGGGTACCGCCTGGGCAATACAGTGACTCCGTAAGGCCACTAAAATAAAAACCACAAACAGGCAGAGCACAAAAGCCCTGGGATCAATCCCTAGTACTGCAAGGAGAAAAAGGAGGAGGAGCAGGAGGAGAAGTCACCCGACTCTGCTCACCACCTCCAGGCAATCTACCAAATGACACAGCGACCCTTCCACCACTCTGGGCAGGGCCCGTGAGACCAAGGACCCATGGTCAGTGCACAGGGGACACTGAGAACCTTTGCACCCGCACCCATCCAGGTCCTGAACCATCCAGCCATCTCCCCGGGGAGCCTGGCCAGCCCAGGACAAAGGTCCTCACGCACGGACCTGCGTCACCCAGCAAAGCCTCCAGCTACGAGGCCTCACGAGCCGGGAGAGCGCAGGAACAGGCGGCCGAGGACAGTTAGACTGGGGGAAGAGCCGTGCGTGCGGTCCCAGAGACGGAAGAAACGCAATGTGGACCGAATGTGACTATTTTGGGTGGAGTGAAAAAAAGCACAATGCTTCGAAATGCTGCAGGAAAAGCGTTTCCAGCCAGCTCTCTTCATCTGGCCAAACCATCAAACGCAAGGATAAAGTGAGTCTTTTTAGATAGGGGAAGGCTTGGAACACTGGCGATCAGTCCTACCCTTCTCTGTTCCCCCTGCAGGAGCTCGGTTCCTCGCTCACCTCGACTTGGGTCAGCCCTGGCGCTCACACTACAGGCTCGTGCCCACTGCGTGGTCCTCTCCACGCCCCATCTCCACACTTTGGCGCTTTGTGTGGGTGACCTCACTGGTTCAAAAGACCACAACTGCAAGGCAAAAGGCTGTCCTGCCTGGGCAAAGGAGATTTAGGAGGACGATGTGCGAGTTACACGGAGCTTTTTGAACCGCAGCGACCTTGGCCACGAGTTCAATGTCAGCAAGGCAACAACTGCATCGGGGTGTCTTTCAAGACAGACACATATCGCGGGCTGCACTTACCTGGGACGCCCCCCACCTCAGGAGATTACCCGAGGGGACCGTCCGGAGAGGTGGGCTCAGGGTGGGGTGCTTGGCTACCGCGCACAAAGCCTTTGGTTCCATCCCCAGCACGAGGGAGAAAGAGACGAGGACAGGAAGATGGGGGTACAGGGAACTGAAGAAAAGTCAGGGGACCCTAGGACAGCAGCCACCCCCGGCCTGGGGCCCAGGCATAGGAGGACCTGGTCACCCTGAGTCTTCCGAGGAAAGCTCAGGACAGAATGAGCCACTGCCGTCCAGGAGAAACAGGAGCCTTAGCTGGGAGTGGGCAGTGCCAGGGTGGTGGGTGGCAGCTGGCACAGGTGACAAGGACCTTTCCCTTGCTGTCAGCAGGTGGGTGTGGCGAGCGGGACCCCTCCTCCAGAGGCCCAGTCAGGCAATCGCAGCAGCGACGCCGGTCCCGATGTGGCCTCAGAGGCATGTGGTTTAACAGCAAAGAAACCAAAATAATTACAGCGGAGAAGCCACAGGGGACGGAGCAGGGAACTGCTCTATTTCTTAACAAATTTTGAAGAACTGTTTGCCCGTGTGAGTTGGATTAAGATGAAAGCTAAAACTAAAGAAAAGAAATAAACAATCTGCCCTGATCCTGAGCCCAGCCTGCAAGTTAGGGGCGGAGAGGCCGGGCAGCGGGGGAGGCGGGCACTGCTGTGTCCCCCACCTGGAGCCGCTGCCTTTGACCTGGGCGCTGCCCTCACCCTTGGCCTCGTAGGGCAGGCTGCGGCCCGGATTGGCTGAAGGTCCCGGCAGGAAGCCACCTGCCCAAGACCCCATCTGCACTGACCCTCCTGCTCATGGCGGAGCGGGCCACTGGTATTGACCTTTGCTGTCAGTTCGCGAATGAGGGAACCCTCCCAGGGCCACCCTGCTACCCCCTCCTCCTCCTGCTCCTCGGCACACGATAATGACGGGGGCACTGACACCTTGGGCTCTCAGGAGATCTCAGCACCTGAGGCCACAGAGACGAAGCAGAACCCACAGGATGGGATGGGGGGGTCAGGGGTGCAGGGGGTGCGAGCCCACCTCAAACCTCACGCTGTTGTTCCCACCCCAGGCCAGATGCAACTCCCGGCATATCACCCCTGATTTCCTCCACCTGCCGACAGCTGTGCTGGCACTTAGTACCAAAGAGTCCTGGGGACAGTCCCCAGAGTGGACCACCTGAGACTGCCCGTTGGACACCCCTGCCTACGGAGCACCCCCTCCCTTCCCCCACACAGCAGACTCAGCCACCAAAGCTGCAGCTGAGAGGATGACTCCGACCCTCAGAGGCACACTCGCCCCCCTCCCAGCCCTGCACACACCTCGCCAGTGGGGCTCATCGCCTGGCCTTCCCCACCGGGCTCTCTGAGGGCCAGATGCATCCTGCCTATTTTGGGGAACAAAAGGGTGAGAAATCCAAGGAATATTTTGAGAAACAAGAGCAATCAGATGTTAAAATAGATGGTTACGTCCCCGATTAAATAGCTCAGCAGACATGAATGGGCTGGAGTGGGGGGCAGAAAGCTCTTCTCAGGGAAAAGTACCTAATATAGGTCCCAGTGTCTGCGGAGGGCAAAGGAAAGCAGAAGGAACAGCAGAAAAGAAATTGGTTTGGATGCAATCTTTGCATCTTTCACACAGGCTGAAAAAGACATTATTCATAATGCAAAGTAAATCCTAGAAAGACGGGCCAAAAATATAAATGAATATGGACCAGCTCGCTGGGGGAATGGAAAATTTTCAAGCTTTAAAATCACTAAGGTTATTTATTATTTTTTTAGGGGAAAGAAGAACAGATTTGACTCCATAAAAACTGAAAACCTTCAGTACCACAGACAAAATGAACAAGACCGGGGGTAGGAAAAAGGGTTAATACCCATAACCTAGGAAAACACTGCATTCACTGGTAAGAAAAGCCTTAAATCAACAAGGTTTTTGTTTTCTTTTACTTTTTTGGAACTTGACAAAAATGATACCAAATTTCATCTAGAAAAATAAACATGCGAGAGCAGCCAGGGAAATTATAAGGAAAAACAAAAAGTCAAGAAAGAGAGCTGGTCTGGCCAGATGTTAGAATGTACTGTGAAAGTACAGTAGTTCTGAGAAGTTTGGCAGTGCTGGAAAAGAGTGGAGCAGACCAGAGTGCAGAGATGGATGGAACGGAAGTGGAAATTCAGCACATAAATAAAAAGAGGCATTTCCTATCAGAGGAGAAAGACGCATTGTTCAGCGCGAGGCGGTGAGATAACTGGAAGTCAGCCACCTGGAAAGAATAAAATGGGGTCCCTACCTCACCCCTTATACCCAAATTCACTCCAGATGGATCCGAAATTTAAACCGAAAAACATGAACTTAAAAATTATATATATATATATATATATATATATATATATATGTGAATTTATAAGCCTGCCAAGGAAAGCTCTGCCTAAGCGGGATACGGGGTCTAGAAGCCATGGTAAAAGTTCCCTTGGGGAAGTCAATGGGTGAGAAATCTAAACGGTTTGAAGAAAATGAGAATCAAGTCCTGTGTGATTTGTTACCGTCCGTGATGAATGGAGGTTTCTTATTCTCCATCAAAAATAATCAGAGCTGTTACCACGCGATGGGTTCTGCAGGTAAAACCCCAGGCCACGCGCGCTGGGCACGAACCACCCGGCTGCGACACGGGCCGGGGCTCACAGGAGCCTGCGCCGGGCAAGTCCGTGCCAACCGCAGACGCGGCACGGTTAGAAAAGCGCCGCCGGGGTGGCCGGAGAGCGAAAGCACCGCAGATAAACCAGGCCCCCGGGCTTTCAGGGCTCTGTGCCCCTGCCCAGGCGCCCCCAGTCTCCCCACGTGACTGACAGCAGGGATTGACAGGGCACTGGGGCCTCTCAGCATGCGTGTCCAAGAATCTAGGCCCGTCTCAATCACATGCGGGCCACGTCGTGCATATTCATGAACGCTTAATGAGGCCGGAGGTGGGATGGAGGTGGTCAAAGGTCAGGTGAGGAGATTCCAGGGCATCAGAGATCTCTCCTAGGACCACACAAGGAGCGGCGCCCCTAAGGTGCTGTTTAACATTAAGTGGGTAGGACCAGGGATATAGCTCAGCTGCACAAGCACCTACCTGGTAAGCACAAGGTCCTGAGTTCAATTCCTGGTACCAAAAAAAAAAAAAAAAAGATTAAAAGAGTAGAAGAGGGTGGTTTCCTCAGCCTCAACTTTCAAACTATACATTAAACCAACAGTGATGGAATACGGTCATAGGAAAAATGTAAATCTCAGTACAATTTATACTGAAAAATAATTATGTAAAAAGCAAATAACGTCCTTGAAATACTGACTAATTAATAAGAAAATACTGACCAGATTGCTGGAGAGAGGAAGTTCTTCTAAGCCTTAAAATGATAGAGGAAATCAAAAGTTGGAAACAAGAGGGATTTAACTGTTTAAAAAATATCTCCCACACCAAGAAAAATTTCAATCTTAAAAATTTCGACCACATACAATCCTTAAATTACTAAGTGGAAAAATAAAGTATAAACAAAGCCAAGGCAAAACCTGGAGAGGGGCCGACTTTCTGCCAGATTAATTGCTTTAATTTAGAAAATGCTCATAGGAGTAAGCAAGAAAAACATTTCAAATCCAACAGAAAAATTGACAAAAAATTTTTTACTGTGTATGAAAAGGAGATTGCCCCCCAAAAACGAAAAAGGAAACATATAGAAACACTTCAATCTGGCTCATGTTTAAGAAATGTAAGTTAAGGAGATGGGTACCTTTTTTATCCTGTCAATTTGTCAGAATTCACAAAGCTCTCACTCAATCCCAGCAAAAGCACAGAGAAAAACAAAAACTGGTCAAAATCTTTAGGTTTGAAAATGCAACAAATATATGGAGAAACAGCTATTCTCAAACATTGTCAATGGGCTTGTAATTTTGTGTACTCTGTGATTTTTGATGGCTGTAAAATGTGCATATATGGCAAAATATATTGAATCAGTCCCTGTTTATAGACATTTAGGGTTTTTTAAAAACTGGTCTTCATATGAAAAGCGGTACTACAAGGACATACTTGGGCATACACTTTTGCATGCCGTAGAACTTTGTTATTGCTGTAAGCCTTTTCATTTTTTATTTTGAGACAGTCTCACTAAGTTGCCCAGGCTGGCCTAGAACTCACAATCCTCCCACCTCAGCTTCTTGAGTAGCTGGGATAACAGGTGTGTGTCACCAAGTCTGGCTAACATCTTTGGTAGATACTGCCAAATTGTCTTGCCAAAGGTGACAGCGGTTTACAATCTGACCGACGTCGTGAGAACATGACCATCCATGTACTTTGTCTAGTACCAAGAGAAATAAGATTGATATTGTTTTATGTTAATGTTAATGTTTTTTTCACTGTACCAGAAATACACTTTTGTTTTGTCTTTTTGAGACAGGGTCTCGCCACGCAGTTCAGGCTGCCCTTGAGCTCACTTTGTAGCCCAGGCTGGTCTCCAACTTGCAACAATCATCCTGACTCAGCCTCCTGAGTGCTGGGATTACAGGCGTGTGCCACCACGCCCAGCTTTGAAATATGGTTTTTAAAGAGGGCAGCAAGTGGGGAATGAGGTATAGGAACGGCAATGGTGAAGAACTGCAAATTGTGCTGCAAACAGAACTGTTTCTCAGTGATGCCTTGGCCACCAACCAGCCAAGAGAGTCTGGCACAACCCCCGCCCCCTTTAGGACTCAGTTTCCCCATGTGTAAAGCGAAAGGAAAGAAAGTTCCTGTTCTTCTCAAAGCTGCTGGCGGAATGACACAGCAGAGGGAATCGGCCTCACCCCGGTGTCCTGAGGTGCAGAGGTGGGCGTGGGTAACCCCTGCCATCGCTTCCCTCCTGTGCCAGGAAAGCGACCACATCAGAGGCCCCAGCTGGCCAGCCCAAGGAGACAGCGCCCCCGGCTCAGCCCAGGTCGAGGTCAAGGGAGGCCAGGAAGCTGATTTCTGCTCTGTGGGGTGCTCGTTGTTTCTCTGCCGGGAGGCAGGTTGGGCCCAGGCCTGCCTTTTTCTGATGTTTTTCACGTGGGACCTTCAGCATTGATCTGCTCAGAACCCAGATCTTGTTCAAAAACCATCAGCAGCCCCTCCCTCATTGCCTGGGGAAGCAAGGGGAACCCCCTTGACTGGTTCTGCCCTCGGGGCTCCAGGCTCTGGCTCCCGCCTTCTGCTTCAGTCTGGCCAGACACACAGTCTCTGCCCCCACAAGCCGAGCTTTGAATATCATCTTTTCTGGGGTTCCCCACCGCCAGGCCTCTGCTCACCTGCGGTCCTCACACCCATCGCTAATGACTTCCTGTGCCGGGAGCGTGCGAGCCCTCGGCCCCGCTCCGGAACGTGTGACGAGAGCGGGCATCAAAGGGCACGGGGTCGGGACAGGGGACGTGTAGGAGCCTGCATCAAAGCTATGCAGCTGGGCGAATCGTGGAGAATCCGAGAGGAAATGAACATGCATGCCTAAAACTGTGCATTGCGTAATTATAGTCCAGGGTGACGCGCGCACGCGCATGGATGGGTTTGAAGGACCGGAAGGAACACCGCGCGCCCAGAGGCGCTCGTCGCTGACTATCTGTAGAATAACAGAGACGCTGATAAGGAGGCTGCCACCGCTCGTGTGCGCCAAGCAGCGCGCTGGACACTTTCTGTGTGTTCTTCACGCAGTGTTTTTTTAATGTCGAAATTCAAGTTCTCTGCCATTTATTTCATGACTTCTGTAATCAGGACAATGTGTTGCTTTTTTTTTTTTTTTTTAGCATATTTGCATTAAATCCTGATCACTGGATAATGACTTTCACGCTGAACAAAGACACCTAAGGTCAGGACCCCCCCACCCACCTTTTAGGGGAGGCCCCTACGTTTCGGGACACCCCTTCTTCTGCCCACCCCACCCCCTCCCTAAAAACGGGGTCCAACTGATGCCCCCACGTCCACAGCTCAGAGGAATGAACTTAATTAAAGCCGTGAATCCCGGGAGTCCCCCGCCTGCCCGGCCTGTCCCAACTGCCCACGCCTTGGTGGCCAGCAGGGTAGCAGCCAAGAAGCCAGACTCTGACAGCCCAGTCCTGACCCCCTAATAGTTCAGTATGAAATTGACCAAGTGCCCCCCTACTTCCTCTGTGCCTCAGTTTCCCCTTCTGTAAAACGGTTGGCTTAGCAGTCCCCACCTCCTTTGCGGACCAGGAAGAGAATGAAATGGGACCAGTTAACCAAAGCCCCCGCACATAGCAGGCACTCAGCACACGGGGGTTCCTTCGTCATCCCCGGTGTGATTCGTTGATCTCTGGATGGGGTGTGCTTCACACCGCAGACGGGGGCCCCCCCAAAAAGAGCACGTAGGAAGAAGTCCTGTGGACGCAGAATGGGAAAAGGATAAAGAAAGAATCTGGCCAAAGGGGACAAAGTCCCGCCGGTCCGGTCGGAGGGGGAAGGGGAGTCGCTGCAAGAAGGGCTTAAGCTGGGGACAATGAGCCAGGCTGAGCTGAGCCCGGCCGCTGCTTTGAGTCGTGAGAAGAGCTCTTTTCTTGTTTAAAGCCTTAAAGAGCTATTAAGTTGGGCAAATCACTGGTAAAACAGCTGGAAACCTACGTAGCCATTTAACCAGCCGATTGCCCTTGCATCCCAACGCGGCAGGCCACTGCGGAGAGACCCAGGCTGTCCGGGCTACAGGACTGAGCGGGACCCTTCCCAGCCTCTGCTTTATTCAGCGAATCCACATTTCCACCCCACCCCCTCCTCTCTCCCTCTCCCTCTGCCTCTCCCTCTCTCTGCCTCTCTCTCTCTCTCTCTCTTTTTAAGTGAGCAGACCGAACTCTAATTTTCCCTCTTTTCTCTCCCCAGCCCCCCTGAATCAGCCCATTCTTTCATTATGTGGAACTAATGAAGGCTCACAGGGTCCCTGCTCAGGGATAGGGCCCTTACATAAAACATGTTTCATTGATCAACTTCAAAAAGTCTTTGACGGGGTTGGAGGTGGGAGAGGGAGGAGGTGGCGGGGTTTGGGGGAGCGGTGGAGGGAGGGTCTCCCAGGCTGCCCAGGAGGGGGAGGGGGCTGCGGCTGGCGGTGACAGCCGGGGAAGGAGGGGGTCCGTGCGTAATGTCTGTTTCTGTCCCTTCCATCCATTTGTTTGTTTTGTGGGCCAGCAAGTCTGCAGGGGCTGGAGGCTGCCAGCCTCAAACCCCGCCGTTCACCTCAGTGGATAGGAAGGGATGGCTGGGTTGCTTTAAGAATTTCTTTATTTTTTATTTTTTTCTTAATCTCCCCACAAATAAAAATTTTAACCAACCTGACAGAGCTCAAGCCTTAGAGCAATTCCTGGAGCAATGCGGCACCCGTCCTGGCAGCATCCTGCAATCCTGCGATCTGAGGGCAGAGGTTAGGGCCGCTCAGCCTGAGGAAGGTGGGATCCACAGACAAGCCAACAAATCCTTGGTTAGCACCTCCTATGTGCCAGGCACCTCTATAGGTTCCTTTTCTTGGCTTTAAAAATCATTTAGATTGCAAGAGCAATGCAGGTCAGTTGCAAAACCATCTCACAACACACCATGGGTACAGTAAAATGTCAGGTCCCCAGGAGAGACGTTTAAATCCCAGTCTGGGAAGAAACTCCTGTTAGCATTCAGATGTGTCGCTCTTTGAAATTTCTTCATCCAAACACACACACACACACACACACACACACACACACACACAAGCACAGAACCTTTTCCAGTTTGCCACAAACACAGGAATCACAAACAAACCGTCCCAGACAGACGGTCAGAGTCACACCGTCACAGTCTGGGACACAATACCTGATGCAGACGCTGTTTTCAAACTTGGCTTTGTCACAGCAGAGTGGGGACATCTCCTTCTATGTCTTTGATGGCTCCACATTCATATTCTCTTATGTTCGTGCCTTAATTTACCCAGTCACCTCCTCCCAGAAGATGCCAAAGTCATTGGTTCCCTGAACAGATCTTGGTGCCATGGGCCACATTCCTATAGTGATTCTGGGTAAGCCTGTGTGTATATGGGTTTGTATGTAGGTATGTATTTTGCGATTCTGGGAATCAAACCCAGTTCCTTGACCATGTTGGGCCCTAGAGGGGGCATTTGAAACGTTGATAGCTAAGCCATCCATAAAGACTACTCTGATACAACTCCCACAGTAGTGCCCAAGACTGCCCACTTTTGCTTTGGCCTTGGATGCTCTGATTTTTATCACCTGTGCCAGCCTCTTAGGGAAACTCATTGTGCGTGTCATGATTTATAGCTAGATGTCCCCCTAAAACTTCATGGACCGAAGCCAGGACCTTTGGAAGGTGGTTGGATTATGGGGGCTTGTAGCTGACTTGCTGTGAGGAGGTTAGGGTCAGGGTTTGGAAGAGGGGGTCACAGGATGTGTGACCTGGAAGGGTCGGCCCCCTTTCCCAGCTCCTCCCTCTTCTCTCTCTCTGCTTCCTGTCTGCTCTGCCACGGACTGTTTCTCCGCTTCCCTGCCATCTGCCACTGAGCCAGCCGATTCCTGACAAATCTCCACAAGCTGTGAGCCAGAATGAACCTCTTCTCCTTTAATTTGTGGGAGTTGGGTATCATGTCCCAGTGTATCGGGTAACATGCTATGTACCCCCAAGTCCTCACATACTTTTGATGGGGCTAAGTCTGGCGCTTGCTTGTGTTCAGTTTGCTGCACCCGCCCAGGGGTGGAGCTGAGATACAGTGTAAGGGAAGGCGGGTCTTCCTCTTCCGCTTGCTGTTCCGGTTCCGCTTCCTTCCCCTTCCACCTCTCTCTCTCTCTCTCTCTCTCTCTCTCTCTCTCTCTCTCACCAGCGTGCCTTGCTGCTCACGGCTGCCATGAAAGGCAGCCCTGCCCCACCATGCTGACTTGGAGCCAACTAATGGACTGAAACTCCCAAGAAACTGTAAGAATAAACCTTTCCTTCCCTAATTTTGGACATCAGGTATTTTGTCTCGGCAATGAGCGAAAAGTAACTAAGACACCCAGTTACAAGGACAGTAACTAAGACAGAGCGTCTCACTGTAGACTTAGTTGAGACCTCAGGTGAGAGTAAAACTACTCTTTCCTTCCTAATACTCCTCTGCGCTTCTGCACCTCCTGCTCTGGGAGTTGCCTGTTCGTGTCCTTTGCCCATTCACCATAGCCCCCTAAGAACTCATCACTGCCCACCCTGAAATTTGGGCGTGGTCAGAGCTGCTGCTTCTCCTGTACTCTGCCTCCTTCCCCACCCCCCCATACCTCCAAACTCTTCACCTTGTTTGTGAAAGCATTCGCCTTCTTGGTATTTTTGCCCTGGAACACCACAGACAAGTCACTAATCCTCTCTGATCCTCAGTCTCTGCATCTGTAAAGTGGAGTTGTTGGGCTTTCATGGCAAGCATATTTGAAGACTAAAGGGAAATCATGAACAGACTGTCCACAGGGAGAACTTATTTCCCTGACTACTGTTGGGCTCCAAAATGGGGAGCCCCTCGGCTTGGAGCCTCGATACTGAGATGCAAGAAAGGATTAGGAATTCAAGGCTTCAGGCCCATAGGGGTGAGACCTCTCCAGGGTTTACCTCTGTTGTGGTTTGTATCGAATGCCCCCACAAAGCCTCATGCACATGGGAGTGGAGCTTTGGGGAGGTGATTGGATCGTGGGGTGCTGTACTCATTGCTGGGTTAGTCCATTAATGAATTTATAGTTAAATGTGCTGCTTGGGGTGGAGTCTGTGGGAAGAGGAGGGTCATGGTGGCCACGACCTGGGAAGGGTGGATTTTCCTCCCTGGTTTCTCCTTTCTTTCTCTCCTTCCTGCCCACCGTGAGATGAGCAGCTTTTCCTCCACTTTGTCCTTCCACCGTGCTCTTCCACTATGCTGTTCCTGCCTTGGAGCCAGCAGACCATGGACTGAGTCCCCGAAGACATGAGCCAAATTAGACTTCTCCTCCTCTAACCTGTGGGTGTCAGATACTGTGTCCCAGTGACAGAAAAGCTAAGTAGTACAATCATGGACACCTTCCTAAATGAAGGACAACCTGAGCTTCAGTCTTCAGAAGGAACGGGACCCAGTTGGCACAGGGACTGGGGCAGAAGCATGAGGCAGCCATGCTGTCCAAGGGTGAGGAATCCGCTCAGATGAGTCTCTGGGGTTGAGTCAGGAATCAGGCTCCCAGGAGTGAAGCCAGTTCATGGGTGCCTGGGAGCAGCACAGAGGAACAGGGCCAAAGAGGAAGGGACAGGGAACAGATGTAGCACACAAGGTCCCGCCTCCATCCCCCACCCAGACACACCCAGGAGTCTGTTTTACTGTTCTGTTAAATGATTCTCAAATTAACAAAGCTGGGGTAGCAACAGCCACAGTCCCAGCCTCCTCCCATGGCTGCTTCAGGGACCCCAGGCCTCCAAGTCATACACCTGATCCCACCCAGGCTGGCCTTCTCGTGCTTTTGTTTACATGTGAGCACACTGGCCCTTAGCCTGCCCTGTCTCAAGTTTATATCAGAATGCCAGCTGTAGGACCACCTTGCCGGGAACTTCAGAGGTATTATCTCCTTTTAAACATAAGGAAGCAGAGGCTCAGAGAGGGTAAGTAACTTCCCTGAGGATACACAGCCAGTTAAGAGGCTGTGGTCACTCCCATCCACCATGGCTTTTGTGGTCAGTTGTAGGAGATCCGCAGTACAGCATGAGGCGCACAGCTGGACCAGGAACAGGCCCTCAGCTGGCATCCAGGCTGCGCCCACAGGATTCATGGGGCCAGCGGCTCGCTCTCCCTCTGCGCACATCGTGGGCAGAGCGGGCTCTTCCTGAGTCTCCAGCATCTGGCCTGGAGTCAGTGCTTAGCCACACTCTTTCCAGATAAAACGAATGCTCTCCTCTGCCCCCGTCGGGTCCTACCACAACGACTGAATCTTTTCTTTCTTTCACTACTTAGCAGGGACCAGCCCAGCCTGGGGTGGGGACGCCTAACATTTCTTGGTCCCAATTTCTCCATCTTCAAAGCAGGGGACATGAGACTCCCAGGGCATCTGGAGCACTCTATGCTGCATGTGTCCATGGTCACTATCGCCGTGACCTGCCCCAGCTGCATCACACTCACCTGGCGAGATAGGGAAGGGCAGAGCTGGCCTTGGGCAGGGCTGGGCCCCAGCGCTTGGTCACACTGTCCCTGGGATGTGGATGTCAAGACAAGGGGCCATCGTGACTCACTGTGCGCAGGGGAACCTTTCTATTGTGACACTCGCACCTCCTCCGCCCTGCTGGGGACAATCTAGAGCTGGAGCGGACTGGACCTGGGGCCACAGCAGGGCTGGCATCTTGCATTCAGAGTGGCACTCTGGGGCAGCACCCCAGAGCATGGAAAAGCTGAGGGTCCCTGGGCAAAGAGCCCTTAACTTCTTTTTGGATCCTGGGGACCCCACCCTGGATGCTGCTGGCCAGCACCACGGTTTCCTGTTTAGATGTCACTAGAGGTGGCGGCACTAAGGAGTCCTAAAGAATGCTCAGGGGATCCAGACGAGCACCTCCCTCCAAATCCACAGGCGCCCTCTCTGCGCCAGTGCTACAGCTCCTGCCCACCTGCAGCTTTGACGCCGTTCACGACGGTGCCGCCTCCCTGGAGCATGGTGTGAGTCTTGGGTATCAAGAGCCGCTTGCAGCCCAGGTAGGTCGGGTCCTGGGAGGGCAGAGGAACCCAGGTGGGGAGGACACTGCAGACCCGAGAGAAACTCAGAAAGTCAAATCGACGGGACTTGGTAACATCTTTTGGAAAAGCAATGTGGCAGTGGGTACAGGGAGACAAAAGCCTGATTCCCTTCTGCCTAATGAGTCCACCTCCGCGAGTTCATTTTAACAAAATAATCAGACACTTCCAGACGAGCATGTTCCACCCAGTGTTGTTTATAACAGCAAGAAAATCAGAAGCTGTCCTGACTAGTTAGGAAATGACGATACATTCCTGCCACAGCATAGCACTTTAAAACCAATTTTCACAAATGTTAAAAATCACATTTTAAGGACACCAAGAGATGGAGGGAGGGGAGAAGAAGAAAGCAGAAAAAGAAGTAAAATGTGTTGCATTCCCACAATGAATGTAATCGTCGTGTGCTGCAAACGTACGCTAATACAACTAAAAACTTAACAAACTATTTTTAAAGATTTCATGCTTATGTTTCAGAATAAAATGAGAGGAAATAGGTGGCATGAATGTACATGTTGAGTAAAACTCAGAGAACATGTTGAATGAAAGGACCCAGACAGGAAAAGAAGCCAGATCAGTAGTTTCCTGGGTTGTGGAATTGGGGAAATTGTCTGGCAAGGGTAAATGGAAATCTTGGGCGTATAAAAAATGTTCTCTATCTTGACTGCAATGGAGATTGTACAGGTGTATATGCTTGAAAAATCTCACTGAATGCCGCAGTGACTCAAAAAAGTAGCATTTTCTCCCCCTAAAAACTTAACTGTAGAGTTACCATATGGTCCAGAAATCCCCCTGCTAAGTGTATCCTCCATAGAACTGAAAGTGGACCTCAGACCAAGATATTCTCACCAACGTTCCTAGCAGCCTCGTCCACCAGAGGCAAAAGGTGAAAATTCCCACATGTCCGGCCGTGGGTGAATGGATAAAGAAATTAATGGCACAAAAATACAGTGGAACATGATCCAGACTAAAAAAGAAATCAAATTTTGATACATGCACCACATGACTGAGCCCCCACAATACTGTATTATGCTGAGGGAGATAAATCAGATGCTAAAGGACCAAGGTTGTACGAGTCCGCTACGGCTGTGCCGAATTCCCAGAAACAAGAGGCAGAACCGTGGCTGCCAAGGGCTGGGCGGGGGGATTATGGGGAGCTAGCGTTTAATGGGGACAGAGTTCCAGTCTGGGAAGACACGATGTCGTGGAGGTGGCGGCAGCAATGGTTCCACAACAGTGTCAAGGTTCTCAATGCCGCTGAGCCTTACTAATGGTAAATTGTGTGTCATGTGTATATTTCACCACAATAAAAAAGTTAACTCACTGAATTACGCACTTAGGACGATGCATCTTATTTGTAGGTGAAGTGTGGCAATGTAAGTAGGGTAGCTATAGAAGGCAGAAATACATGCTGTGTACGTAACAGGTTCTTAACTTAATTTTTTTAAAAATGTGTAAGCTCATGGGAAAAAGACTGGAAGGAAGCAGAGCAGAATGTTTAAAAGATGCCCCCTCGGGGTCTTTTTAAAATTGAATAGATGTGACTTTTTCAATAGGAAAAAGTGTGAATTTTTGTGAACAAGGTGTTCTTGCACGATTAGCACTGGCAGGCCAGGGCGGGTGAGTTTTGCACAGCCCTCTGTGGTGCAAGCGTACCCCAACCCTGAGGCTGATGTCCAACCTCTCCACCCACCGCCACCCTCACACAGTTTGGGACCGTGATGTTTGGGCCCTGACACAAGGTTCAGTTCTTTAGATAACCTCTCTCTCTCTCTCTCTCTCTCTCTCTCTCTCTCGCTCTCGCTCTCGCTCTCGCTCTCTCTCTCTCTCTGCCTCACTTCAGCACTGTGCAAAGTCCTTATCTCTAGCTTGGACTTTTCTTCCTCGGAATAGCCAGGGAACAGTCACATCCGGAGGTAACCTCCCCGGGTCACACGTCACACTCTACATATCTGTAAGCGGGGAGGGCAGCACCGGTCTCCCGGGTAGCCCAGGGCTGCGTGAGTTCGTCTGTGTGAAGTGTTTAGTGCAAAGCCTGGCACGTGCATGGACCGTGTTGCCATTTCACGGACACCTCCCCAACGCTGGGCAACGCCGGACTATTTCAGCTGCAGGTGACAGAAATCAATGTAGCTATCCTAAGAGCAAATGGGACGGCTCAGCAGGACCTTAAAACTGCTCCCTCCCCGCCCCTGTCTCTCTGTCTCTCTGTCTTTGTCTTTGTCTCCGTCTCCTTCCTTTACCTCGCTCGCTCTTTCCCCCTACTTTTCCAACTGGTGGCCCGTTCTCCCAGGCTGACTTTATGTCCACAACTGTAGGGCCACAGTGGCAGGAAGCTGGGCACTGCCCTTACTGCTTCTGCCCACCTGGGGAAGGAGACAGAATCCCAGGGACGGCACCGGAGAGGCCAAGTTCTCCCATGTCTTTTTCTGGACTGACCAATTGGCCCATTTGGTCCCCTGACCCACTGAGGTCCCAAATCAAGGTCTAGCAGGGGTAGCTAAGTGGCCAGGGTGTCCCCCAATCTGTCCAGGTGGGGTGTCTCCAGGTCATCTGCAGCTCTTCCTGCCCGCAGGTGCATGAGCATGAGTCACATCCACCATGGCCTCCTGGGGGTGCTGGGGAGCCTGGTGCCCCGCAAGGCTCTCAGCCTGGGAGGTTACAGGAACCCGGAGCCCCGCCTCGGCACCTCTGAGAGGCCCTTCTTGGCTTCACCTGACTTCGCGCCCCTTTGGCATGCCAGGCTGGGGCCGTGCCAAGACGTCCAAGAGGTTCCAGAGAGTCAGAAAGACAGAGAACACGGCACCGCACCAGGCCTATGTCAGGCACACCAGCGGCTGCTGCTGTGGCCCCTGCCTAGAGACCACGTCCCTGCACGCGGTGACAGGTCGGACTCCATGACCCCGCCGTTCAGGTGGGCACTTCGTCAGGAGCTCATGCAGACTGAGACTTGCCGGGCAGGACAGGCCAGGAAAAGGCCCTGCCTGGTCCAGGATCGCCCAGGAACTGCAAAAATGACTACTGTCAACGGTCTGAAGAAATGTGCCCCCCCGGCAGGTGTTCTTTCTTTTTTCTCTTCTCTTTTTTTCTTTCTTTTTTTTCTTTTTTTGCTGTACTGGGGGTGGGAACCCACTGCCTTCACAGTGACCTAGGTCTCCAGCCCTTTTTGAGAGTAGGACTTGCTAAGCTACCCAGGGTGCAATTGAACTCTTAATCCTCCTGCCTCAGCCTCCCAGAATGCTGGGGTGATAGGCTTGTGCCACCATGTTGGCTTTTATTTTTCATAAAAAAAGAAAACAAAAACCTCTGAGGTCTTGACAGCCAAGGCTTAATATCCATGCAGTGATATTTTACACTTCCAAGGAATTCTGCAAAAACTTTCACAATCGTTATTAATCAAAGGAATTCTTCCTGAAGAAACTTGTACAAAGTGAGGCATTCTTGACCAGCTAGATAGTACTATCATCTACTAGTAACAGTAATAGTGTTAGAACTAGTAGTAGTAGTCACAGCGATTATTATAGTGATTGCCAGACATGGTGGCACACGCCTGTAATCCCAGCACTCGGGAGCCTGAGGCAGGAGGAGCACTATGAGTTCGAGAGCAGCCTGGGCTACGTAGTGAGCTCAACTGCATAGCGAGAGCCTGTCTCAAAAAGAAAAAAAAAATTATAATGATCATCCTAACGGCATGTACCATGGCCTCTGTGTGCAGGACGGTTCCTAGGGCTTCCGGGGCATTATCTCACGCAGTCCCCACCCCTGCACACAGACCCTGGCATCGGTCTAGTTTTGTGGTTGAGGAGCTGAATTTCAGAGAGGTCCCGTACCATTCCTTCCACAGAGGGGAAACCGAGGCCTGCAACACTGGGCTGTCAGGAGCCCTGAGGGGCAAAGCAAGGAGGCGGAGGGAAGCTCCACTCCTCCTCAGATCCGTGTGAGGCATCACCAGGGGGAGCCAAGGGCCCCGCGGCCTGCATCACCTGCTCTGCCACCCGAGGCCATGGTCCCGCTAACCCCCACTGCTTCCCGTGGGGCACAGAGTTGGGGCGGCCAGGGCAGAGTGGGCAGCCAGACTCACGCCTCCCGGCCCCATCCAATCGCCGCAGGACTGTTTCTCTAGAGCAATAAGCATTCTCAGTTACCAGACGTCCGCCTGTGTCTTTACCCAGGTCCCCCACTTGTTCATGTGACAATAATCTCTTCAGCCCGGACTGGGGGTATGGCCCCAGATACAGATCTGTGGGGTGCTGGCCCTGGGAGCCCCTAGTGTGGACAGAGACAGCGGGGTGGCACAAGGTGAGCAGGGCCTGAGGGGGAAGTCAGGGGTTTTAGAGATCCCCAAGGAAGCCCAGCACCCAGCTTGTGGGCAGGGGCAGGGGTGTGGACAGAGAGGAGGGGTGAGCCTTGCCAAGAAGGGGAGCAATGGGGCTGCAGCAGAGGGGATACGCAGGTGGAGGGTGTGAGACGCAGGGCATCTTGGGAGCTGGGACCCGCTGAGGAAGATCAGGGGCTAAGTTTGCCGCGGGAGGAGCTCGCAGGCCTTGGGAAGCTGACATCTCCCGCCTCGGTCTCCAGGGACGCCAAGGCCCCCCTTGCTGGTTGCTGGCATTTCAATTCCCTCCCCATCCCCCCACCCAGCCTGGTACAGCACAGCAGGCTCTGCGGGTTGCCTCTGTCGTGTCACCGTCACACGCAGCGCGGCCTCGCTGGACAGCCCTCGAGGGCCTCCTGGACTTTCTCACTGGTGTGCTCCTCGCCTTCTCCATGGGCCGTGGCACACTCTCTTCACCCGGCCATCCTGTCCACCAGGAAATTCCCTTCCTCCTGCTTTATGCTCAGCTCCAGGCCACGGGGCAGAAGCGACCTCCTTTCTCTGGACCCCCATAAGGCACCTCCCTGAGAATTTTCGAGGGGCTTACACACGTGTCTTCAGTCGCTGCCACCCGCACATGATTCCCTTCTGACAGGAACCACTTGTTCGCTGTCTGTGCATGGCGGGGGGCGCTCCCCAGCACTCTTGACCTGAGCAATTACTTGGGAACAGACCACAAGCCAAAATTTCATCTAAGTAAACTCCCTGGGCCGTGGGAGTCACCGTGTAACAAGCCACAGCCTGCCTCCACCCCCACTGCTGTTCGGGAGGGCAAAGCCTGGCAAGTTTCCTGGCTGCTCCAGCTGGGGGGATACCTGGCCAGGGTTGGGGGCACAGTAAGGAACATTGGTTTTGGTAAGTCAGATTCCCCCCAAACACAGGTGTTGTCCTGTTGCCCTATGCACAAGATAAGTGTAGTTCTGGGGGAGAAATTCGAAAGCCACATGAATGAGAAAGGGACAATATCATGTCTGATAAGGGGAGGAGGGCTCCTCGAATAAAACACTGGCCAGGAGCAAGCAGGCGGAAAAGGTGGGTGCAGTGATGGGGTAGGAGCAGGGGACTCAGCGGAAGCCATATCAGCCCTTCCTGCCTCTGTGGCCTTTTTGGGTTACCCCATGTTGGGGACCTTTACCTCGGCCTCCAGGCCAGTGTCACAAGCCGGTGTGAAGTCAGAGTGGACACCAGGGAGGGGGCACCGCTTCCTCTCTGGGCGGAGGAGATGCCGAGGGGAAAGGTTGGGCCCGCACTGGCACAGGCAGAGGGGACAAAAAGAAAAAGTCCTGTCTTTGAGCCGGGCCTGGAGAGCAGGAGAAGAAAAAAGGAGCTCTTATTGGTGGTTGTCAAGGAGATGGGCCTTGGGGTTTGCTGAACTTTCTTCCCCGCGAGCGAGCGTCCTGCCTGAGCTGAGAGGGGCCATTTATTCCCAGCCTCGCCCACCCCGTGCGCTGGGCGGGGTCGCCGGACTGCAAGGCCGAGGGCGTCAGGTGGAGACCTCAGCGCAGCCGGAGCGGAGCGGGGTGACTGCGATGCTTCCGCTGTCCCCGCCACCACTCTCAAGCACCGACATAGATCGGGAAAGCCCAGGCCTCACCCTTGCGGGCTGCACACGTCACTCGCCAGGCAGATGGCGGAGCTCCCGTGTTGTCGTCTGCCACCCACCGCGCTGTCTCAGACGCAGGTTCAGACCCACGACAGCCCACTGCGCAGACCACTGTCCTGGGGGGAGTGGCCAAAAGTTCTCTAAATGCACGCGCAACCTTCGCGAGTTTGCCCAGCTTGACTTGGTGGCTGCCCGGGCAGCGATGGGCAGCATCAGGAGCTCAGGGAATGTGGACGGATGGCCGCGTGGACGGGTGGCCGCGTGGACGGGGCGTCGTCTTCACTGCCCACCGCACCCCCGGGCCTCTGTCCGTCCCGGGCCTCAGTCCGCTGTTCCCTCCTTTCCACCTCGAGTGTCCGAGCTGGACGTACAGGGTGCTGATCCCGCCCTCGACGCTCGGGGCTCGGGACTGCAGGGTTCAGGGGCAGGAGCACAGCCCGGCCCGCCGAGCCCCGCACCCGCGGGCCCCACCCCCCACCTGCCGTCCGCCCCAGGGGAGGGAGCAGCCCCGAGGCCCCCGCCCCTCCCCCCGCCAGCCGGCCAGTAGTCTGCGCCCATTGGTGGGCCGCACCCGGCGCCCCGCCCCCTGAGGCCGCGGGCCAATCAGCGCGCGGCTGTCAGCCCGTCCTCCGCGCCGGCTCTGTGGCTCGGAGCGCGGCGCCGGTGGAGCGGCCAGCAGCGCTGAGCGCTCGGAGCGGCGGTCGGAGCGTCCCGCGCCCCGCACGCCGGCCTGGCCCGGCCCGCAGCGAGCATGGGCGCGGCGGCCGTGCGCTGGCATTTGTGCGTGCTGCTCGCCCTGGGCGCGCGCGGGCGGCTGGCGGGGGGCAGCGGGCTCCCAGGTAGGCGCCGGCTGGGGTGGGTGGAATGGGGTGTCCGGGGGGTGGAGGCGCAGTCCCGGGGGTCCCCCCACCCCGCACCCTTGGAGGCTGCAACCTCCGATCGCCCCGCGCCCGCCCCGCCTCTTTGCAAAGTAACTTCTGGGGCCGGTCCGGGGCGCCCCCTCCCTAGCCCCCCGGCGGGGCGCAGCAGGGGCGGGGTGGGCTGAGGCCCGGGAGGGGAAGCGGGGGCGGGAGGAGGAGAGGAAGCCGTGGCCGAGGGGGCCTGGGCGGGGCGGGGACCTGAGCCTCGAGGGGCGCTGCCCCCAGAGAGAGGGGCGCGGGCCGGAGGAGGCCGGAGCCAGCCGAGCGGCGGAGGCCAGCGCGAAGGAAAGGGCGAGAGAAAGGAGGGGGGGACAGGGGGACCGACGGACAGAAAAGGAGGCGCAGGGAAGCAGACAAAAGGACGCAGGAAGACGCCAGAGAAAGACCGACGCGGAGGGCAGGGAGGCCAGGAGAAGGCCAGGCGCTGGACAGCGGGGAGGGGAAGGACGGGGGAGGCAGGGGGCTTGGGTGGACTGCGCTGCCCGTGGAGAGCAGAGGTGGGGACGCTGGACACCGGGGTGGACGCGGAGGACCAGGACCGGAGCGGCGGTGCAGGGCGTGGGGAGGGAGAGGAAAAGGGCGAGAACGCCTGCGAAGCGCTGGACGGTCAGACAGGGTCAGACGGGAGCGGGGGAGAGAAGACAGACTGACGGACACAGGAGGGCAGCGAACGGGAAAAAAGGAGCGGAGACTGACCGGACATGGACCTCAGAGTGGGCAAGGGACAGGCGGGGCCAGCCAGCGGCAGAGGTGTCGATGCGGGAGCGCCCCGTGGGTGTCACAGGCGCTCCTCGCCCGCTGCTCTGTCCCCTCCGATCTCTGGTTGTCTGGAAGTGGCTCCCCGGCAAAGGTGGCGGGGTCACAGGCAGTTCAGGGGCCCTTCCTCCCGGTTTCTCCTTAGTGGGGTCAGGAGAGTCCTGCCGTCCCTGAAGCTGGGTTCCTGGTGGAGTTCCTAGGAGTCACGCCCAGCGCAAAGGGGTCAGGCCATTTCCGTTATTCCAGAGTTGGGGTTGAGCTTTTTTCTGTGCCCCATCTTCCAGATTCTGAGCCTTGTGGCATGCCCCCCCCAGCCAGGTCTGTGGGTGTCTCTTCCAAGCTTTGGGGTTCTTCGCTTCTGCATATGCCCCCATGTGTGCTTGAGGTTCTTCGCTTCTGTCTCCTGCCCCCTTCTCTCTTCAGTGGAAGCCAGGAACTGTGGAACCCTAGTAACTGGTCCCCAGCACAAGGAAACTAAAGTCAAAGTGAGCCTGTGACAGGAGCCGGGCTGCCCACGCAGGGGACCTCCAGCCCAGGCCAGCAGCAGTGTAACGGGAGAACCTGTGTCCAGGAATCCCTCCCCTGCTCCCACCACCCATTAAAGACAGGTGCATTGGCAGACAGCCCCACCTACACCTTACCAGCACCCCTTCCATCCTGATGTGGAGGGGGAGCAGGGAAGTGGGGGCACAAGGGGCTGCAGAGCCCCAGGCAGGCTCCCTTACCCCATTCCCATGCACTGACCCTTGGAAAGGGGCAAGAGCCTCACCCGAGTCAGATGCCCCTGCTGGTCCTCTCCCAGAAGCAGCCCCACCCTTGCCCTGAAGCGTGTAGATCATCCTCTCTGGCCGCTGGCTCCTGGCCTTGAGTCAATGCCAGCCCTGCACAGGGGCCCATGGGTGCCACCGCTCCAGGAGGCCCTCATCCGTGTCCTTGCTCACCCCCACCCTGCTGCGTTTGTTGACCGCCTCCCGTCCTCTTTCCCCCAGCACACGCAGCCCCCCTGACCAGTGATGCTGGGCGTGAGTGTATGCATGTCTGAGTGTGTGCACGCGTGTGCGGGGAGGTTCTGCTGTGTTCCTTTCTTCCTTGGGGCGTGGTCTGGAGCCTTGGGGCAGGGCTGGAGGAAGAGGAGGCTTGGGAGATAGGAGGAGGCACCCCCACAGGTTTAGCACCCAGGTCTCAGGCAGGGAGAGAACCCAGAGTGGACATTCTTGGGGACCTGGCGGTCTTATATGAAGCCAGAGGGATGAGGAGGGGGGACATTCCAAGCTCTCCCTGGGGTCTCCCCTGGCGCTGCTCACTGGGGTCCTTCTGTCTGTTCTCGGATTTTAACCATAGCCGGGTGAAAGCATGGCTTCCGGGGCAGCTGGCTCTGTGGTGGGACCCAGCCTCTGCCCCCGGGGGCTGCCCACCCGTACCACATGCCCCCGGGCCCCATTCCCTGGCAGGACCCTGAGGAGAGAGAGCTTGGATTGCTGTTGGGTCCTTCTGCCCGAGCCGTCCCTAGCAGTTGGGATGTGAGAAGCAGGTTCACACCTTGATTCCTGAGTTGGGGAAGAGAGGACACACAGATGACCTGGGTGCGCCTGGTTGGAAGCCGGCCTGCCTGCTGGCCTCTGCAGGCGGGGGTGTGAAAGCCAGGGAAAGCTTGCATTGCCAGTCTCCAGGCTGGGCAGGATCCCATGTCCAGGTCATCTGCAGGAGCCTCCAAGAATGGCCTCTGCCCTCTGTGGCCCCAACCTCAGTGTCCCCATCCATAACCCAAAGGGGCTGGATCGAGTTCCTCCAAGGACCCTGTGGCTCTAAACTCTAGAACCAGGAAACTAGAGGCGGGTTGGAGCCGTGTTCATGGGGAGTGGAGAAGGCAGAATCTTATGCCGAGGTTCATCTTCCCATCTCTCTAGTGGGAAAAACAACCATGCTCCACGGGATTGTTAGGGAAATAAATGAGTCCAAAGGTTCTGGTCCAGAGTAGCTGCCCCAAGGATGCTACCAATGGCCACTTTGCGGCCTCAGATTGTCATGTGACAACTATCACTGATCTCCCGGTGATCAAAGGAAGGGTTGGAGGCCAGCACTGCCCTGTCCACGCCCCTCTGGCTTCTTCCCGGCCACACTTCACCTGTCATCTCCCCACCCCTGCAGGAGCGGTTGACGTGGACGAGTGCTCTGAGGGCACAGACGACTGCCACATCGATGCCATCTGCCAGAACACGCCCAAGTCCTACAAATGCCTCTGCAAGCCGGGCTACAAGGGAGAAGGGAGGCAGTGTGAGGGTGAGTGCTCCTCCCAGGGCCCGCAGCTGCCCGAGGGGCTGGTGCCACCGTGGGCGGGGACAGCACAGGCTTCTCTGTGTCCTCTCCTGCTTCCCGCAGGAGGCTGCGGACTGTCCTGGGACACTCGCCGCTTCCCTGGAGGGTGGATGTTGGACATATGACTCTCACCCAGGTTTCAGAGTTTTTTGGTTTTTTAAAGAAGTTGAGGTGAACCCTCAAATGCTGAATTTGTATATCTGTCCCTAACTAGATATGGGGGTCAGTAGCAGCCTGGGGTGATCCACTCCCCCTGGAACGCCGACTTCAAACTAAAACCACCCCACATGGCCTGTAGCTTCCTCCAGGTCCTCTGTCTTGAGCTCCAGAGCTTGGGCAGATACTGGGTTTGTCTGTTTGTTTGTCCAGCCTCCCCTTGCTGCACCCAGGGTCCTGGTTTGACCACCTGGCATTAGAAACTGGCAGGCAGAAGTCAGAGAGAAATGAAGTCACATGCCTGTAATCCCAGCACTCTGGGAGGCTGAGGCAGGAGGATCGCAAGTTTGAGCCTACCCTGGACTACTTAGCAACTTAATGAGACCTTGTCTTGAATAAATGTAGCCGGGGGGAGGGCTGGGGATGTAGCTCAGTGCAAAAATTCTATTTGATTCCAGTAGCACACTCACACACACACACACACACACACACACACAAAGCAGCTGTGGTGGTGTCGGGACCCAGGCCCTTCGGGATGGAGCCTTCGGTGGGGGTCTGTATGATCATCCTGACCCTGTGCCTGTGGGACAGAGGTTGGCCTTGGGGATGGGTGTGGCCCTGGGTGGAGTCACTCGTCCAGATCTTCCCTCACAGCACCCACTGCACAGATGACAAACCTGAGGCTCAGAAAGAAGTATCTTTTTCAGGGACCCCAAGTTTCACAGCGACACGGCGAGCACTGAAATCCAGGCTTTCTATTTTCCCTCAGCCTCACTCCAGCAGCCCCTCCCCCTTTGCCCTGCCCCCTGCCAGCTCAGTTCCTCCAAGTGGAAGCTCTTGAGTGAGCTCAGGAGTCAGGGCGACGCTGTTCAGCCGTCTCCTTCATAGAGCCTCTCCCTGCGGCTGAGTGCCGGCAGGTGACAGCCCCTGGATCACACCTGCCGCGCGCACCTGCCCTGCTTACTCAGGGCCCAGGAGCCGGTGACTGCTCACAGCCGTCCAGCAGGAGGCCAGGCTGCAGGCAGAGAGGGCAGGTTGTGAGCGAGGAGCATGGCCGGGTGGCCTGGCTACCAGCAGTGCCTGATGTCGGCCGGGTGAGGCTGCATGTGAGCACCTTCTGCCCCACTGCCGGTCCCCCAAACCCAGGCCCCTACAAGGGAAGGCCAGGAAAGCTGAGGCTGACCCCTGGCTCTGCCAGTGTAGGCTTCCGAGCTGATCCCTCCCTCCCCGAGCCCAGCTTCTCAGGCCCACGCCTGCCTCGCTGGTCCCTGCCCCGGAGGTCTCCTGCTGGGCTCCCGAAGCCCTCCAGAGTCCAGCGGGAAATGCTGAGTCTTTGCCCAGCGTGGAGTTTGCATGCGATGAGCCGCTTGGGAGAAGCCTAATGAAGGGTACAGTGGGGATCGTGCAGCCGTGGGCCAGAGAGGCCCCTTCTCGCCGTGGTATCCTCGTGACCCATGTCAAGCCCTGGGTCGCAGCCCGCATCTGCTGTGAATGCCTGGCAGGTTGCCCTCACTGAGCCTCAGTTTCTCCTTTGGTTCTGTGGGCTCACACTGATCCCCCCCACAGCTCATCCTGAAGAGCGAGACACGGCGCCGTGTCCTGGGGATCTGCGGCCGCGGTGCATGGCTTACGGTGCCATTCAGTGCACAGCACGCGCTCGATCGTGTGGAGATACGCGTGTCGTTACCACCACGGCCGCTGCCGCCCTCACTGGTCCTCCACGTCTCTCAGCAGCTGCGGCCCCGAGGGGGTTATGAAGGCTGAAGCTGCCTGACATCCCGCAGTGCTGGTCACCTGGGAGGTGACAGTCATGGTACAACCCAGGCCCTGCCCTCCAGGAGCTTGCCGGCTGGTGTCACTGTGCTGGCTGAGATTATCTGTCAGTGGGAAGTCTTCATCCACACGTTTAGGGTGGAATGGCATTGGTACCAAGAGTAGCGTTGGGAACAGAGGAGTTGATGCTCGTTAGCTTCTTGACACCAGAGCCCCATGAGCGAGTGCTGGAGCGGGTTCTGAGGACCCGAGTGAAGCTTGTCTTGCTTCCATCAGACATCCTCATCCCTGGGACCCAGCCACGGTCACGGGTCTGCAACAACCCACTAATTTCCCGGGATGACGGTCTAGGAAGCCACACACAGCAGTGGCATCATGGAGGGGTTCAACATCCAGGGTTTACAGATAGGCACGTGCAGAGTGAGGGAGGGAAAACCTTGTCTGGGTTGGGAGCAGAGCCAAGTGCAGTGGGGCCGTGTCTCCACACTGTGTGTCTGCAGGCAGCCATTGCCCTCCTCCCCCGCCTGCTCCCAAGAGGACAGCACGCAGTCCTCATTCCACTGAGCAGAGGCGGTAAAGTACAAACTTTGGGGCCAGGCTGCTTGGGTTTAAATCCTGCCGGTGTAGCCTGTGCTTGCCCCTAGTTGTTTGTTTATTGAATTGGGACAGGCAACTAGCATCTGATTCCCAGGGTGTAAGGGTGACATGAGTGAACGTATTGAAAGCCCTTGGACACAGCCTGCCGCAGAAGTGGTGCTAGAGGGGCACTAGCTGCCATCACTGCGGTGCTGAGGACACCAGGTGAGGGAGACCTTGGTGCCGAGGTTGCGTTGCTCATGGTGACGGTGATGCTGATGAAGATGACAGAGGCGGTGGTGCTGACGAGGACGTGGGTGATGAAGGTGGTGCTGATGCAATGTTGGTGACCGTGACTTTGATAATTAATGATCTTTTCTCACGTTGCTGTCGATCACAATGAGTTGATTATCACAATACTGTTCAATATGTGAGGAAAAAGGTGGAGTTTCGTCCTTTCCCCAGGACCTCCTGGATCTAACGCGGCAGGAAATGAGGCATGCCATCTAATGAGGAGGCTCCCACCATCCCTATCTCTACACCCATATCCCCGTAGAGACAGACATCTGTGCCATTTGCACATAACCACCTGCTAAGAAGCCGCAATTAAAAATTCATGGGGCGGGAGGCATCCCTTTGTGCAGGGTTGACAAATTCACTGCCACTGCTGTCTCCCACAGCAGACATGAGTAATCCATCACCGCACCATCCAGGCACTCATTTTCCAGGTACAGGAAACCTGTTTTCCTCCCCTGGATACCTACATCTGCAGCCCTTGAGCTGGTGTGGGGTTCTGCAGGGGCTGGAGGTTTGGAGGGACTAAGGCCCCTGTCCTGGAGAGCTCAGAGACTGCTGTGGACTGCAGTGAATCTAGAGGGGTCAGAGCAAAGCACTACCTGAGAGCTTGCAGCCCCACCCCACCCCAGTTCTTCACAGGAAGTGGGGCCAGGGTGTGGGAAAACCCTTAGGGGCTCAGCTGTGTTGCCTTGGAGTTTCTGGTTCCGAAATCCCCATAGCAAGCCCAGCACCCAGGGCAACCCGCCTCCATCCTGGGGGTGGTTTTTACTGCAGCTTCGGACCCTCTTGCCATGTGACTGGTGGCCTTGGCGTGCACAGCTGTGTCGGGGTGCAGTCTGTCACGCACGGGGGGCTGGCTGTGGCAGACAGCAGCTCAGGACACGGGTGAGGCTGTGAGCGAGGCGGAGGGTCCATCCAGGTCTCCTCAGTGATTCACATCTTGGCTGAATTGGAAGTCACTTGAGGTAAAGGCATCCATGCAGACTTGAAAGAAGCTTCACCAGGCGTCGGCGCAGGCCCTGTGTTTGACAGGGGACTGTCCCTCTTCGTTGCCCTCTTAGATCCGTCCCCACCTCCATGTTAGCACATCAGGCTGCGTTGAGCTTTTCCTGAGCTTCGCCTGGAGCGCAGGTTCCTTGGGAGCAGAGCGCAGCACCTGATCAACTCCCAGGGACCCAGCGGGTGGCGGAGGGCTTCCCCAAGGAAAGGGGCAGGGGATGTATCCCAAAGGTCATCTCCCTCAGGAAGCCTTCCCCATACACATCGCTCCTCAGAGGAGGTTTGGGATGACCTGTGTGACCACTGGAGACTGGGCCCGGGGTCAGTGTTTGCCAGAGGAAACTGTGTCCAGCAGGTCAGGCTGGAGCCAGGTGGCCCAGCCAACAGGCCACAGGGCTGAATTCCATCCCCACACTGACGGCAACCCCCCAGCAGCCTGTCTGAAGGCGTGGGGGATTCCTTCACTACAGAGTGATGGCGGAAGCTGTGGGGACCCTTTCCTATCTTATCTGTCCCCTTTCTGCTGCCCCCATCTCATCTGAGACAGCCCCTGTGAATGTGAGAGGCTAGAATTGTGTCATGGGGCCTATGGCTTGGTGATGACATGCCTCGGGCTCAGTCCCACACTCAGCTCACCCACAAAGAGCTGTTTTATATCCTTCCCGCCCTTACCTCACCCCAGCAGCACTGTCTTTTGTTAGTTCCTCAGATTCGCCAGATCCTTCCTACCCCAGGGCTTTTGCACATGCCCTTTACTCTGTCTCTCCTCCTTCAGCTAGATCTATACATTCCTAGTTCATCCAGCCCCATGAAAATGGGCCTTTGGAAGCCGCCGGGGCCAGCCTGCACTGGCCTCCTGGTCTGCATTAGCCAGGCCTGTTTGTGCTTACTCTGCCAGAGGGGCAACCTGGGGTGAGGACGGGGCATTTCATCCTCTTTAAATGCTTCAACTCATTTAACCTTAATTGCCTTGTTTTCATAGACATTTGCTAAGGAAAAGGACCAAATTATAGCTTGAATTGGGTCTTGCTAATCTTAATTAAAAGCTCTCATTTATAATCAGGACCAGGCCTCAAACGAGGAGCAAACCGCCCTCAAATGGCTTGTTTAAACCACTAAGACCCTCTTGCTAATAACTGTTTAGTCTGAACCAGCAGCCCTCATCACCCCCTTCTATGTGGACTTAATTTTTTAGACCATTTATTCAAGTGGTTTATTCCCCTTCCAAGTTCCAACTCAGGCCTTTTCCAAAATGCTATAATTAAAGCTCTTAGGGGAAATAAGTTTTTGTTTTGGCCACCGTATATTCAGTGTATTACTATTTTCCTTTCTGTGTGTGTGTGTGAAAAGGGAAAAAAATGACAACCTTATGGGCATCAGAGATCACAAAATTAGCATGTATGTAATGAATGTAAATAGTCACTTCCTGAATTTTATATCCCCGGGGCCTACTTGTCAATCACTGAAGGTAGGCAGATTACAGACTGTGTTATTAAAGCGTTTTAGCAAAACTCCTAATAACATTCCTGGTGATCCATTTAGTTTAACATCAGAAAAAGAAAAAAAAAACTGAAAACCAATTGGCCTTCTTAGGGAATAATGTCTGTGACCTTATTAAATCATTTTCATCATTATTACTGCAGGCTTTATTGAAGTCCAGATAAAATTCTGCTTTGGGGCAGGCCAGGAAAGGAGGTAGGAGGTAGGCCTGGGGTGGCGGGGGGAGGAAGTCTTAAAACATGCAGTTACGCACGCTGACCTGGGCTCTGCGCAAGATGAAAGCACGCGAGTCCAGCGCACTGGTGGACGGGAAGCAAGTGATGTCGCTTAAAATTCCAAGTCGCCATCCGCTAGCAACTAGCTGGTGTGGCTCGCGACTGGGCCCAGCTCCTCGGCAGGGTCCTAGAACCCCTCAGAGAGTCCTAGAAAACTTGTCCGTTTGTAAAAGGAGAGATAAAGAGCCGATGCTGCGGGCAGTTAAGCCTGCGAAGCAGGTCCGCCCCTCCGAGCCTCTGCTGGCCCATCAGGAGTCAGGTGGGCGTCTGGAATGCCCACAGTGTGCCTGCCCTGCCAGGCTCCGGGCTGGGCACAAGTTCTATTGCCTGCCCGTGACCTCCCTGGTTAGTGGGAGAGACAGATCGGGAAAGACAGGATGACACGCAGACCAGGCCATTAAAAAACGCGAATCAATGAAAATTGAAAAGGAAAGACGGCGGGGCGAAGAAGAGAGCGAGGGGAGGGTTCCAGAGAGAGGCCAGAGGGCCCTTGGAGGCCGTGCCCACAGTGCCAGCCAGGAGGCGGGTTGAAGCGGGTCTCCAGTGAGCCTTTCAGCTCTGACGGCCCGTGCCAGGTGCGCAACAAGGAGTCCGAGGCCTTGCTGACCATGAGGACTGTGAGTGCTGTGACCCTCTGCAACCCGGTTTCCTCATCTGCTGAAGGCAGCCTGCCGCCCACGTTTTTTGTCTCTAAATCCCGCTGAGGCTTAGGGGCCTCTGTCCCTGCCTCTCACCCCCGAGTCCCCAGGTCCGCAGGCTGTGACCCCTCTCTGCCCCCCACCCCGTCCTCCAGGCCCTCTCGCCCCCTCTTGGCCGCTTCTTATTACAGTGGCTCTATTTGTTTTTCCATCTGAGGAATGCTAACCAGAAAAAACCATTATTTCTAAGAAAATAAACTGTGGGCTTACTGGCCTTTGAATGCTACTGAAATGGATGTCGGCCTTCCCCAAAGGCCTTGAGACAAAGAGGATCAGGGGCTTGTGTGTGCGGGGCAGGTGAGGGGGTCTCGGAGAGGAATCTGAGGGGTCTAGCAGATGGGCTGGGGCTGTGGCCCTGGAAGAGAGCTCGCAACTCCAGCCAGCTGCCGGGGCCTTCTGGCCTGGACTCATGACGGTTGCTGGGATTGGTTGTGTCCCCTCCCTCCAGGGGTCCCTGAGATGCACCCCTGTCTCTGTCCCTGGAAGACCTGAATTCCAGCCCTGGGTGGCCTCAGGCATAAGTGTGCTGACTGCTAAGTTTCAGGAGGGCAGGAGGTCCAGGCCCCTCTGGCTCCCGGCCAGCCGGAGCAGCGGGTTATTCTGGTTACTCCTCCTCCAGTGGCACCTGACACTGCCTCAGCTGAGGGTAGTTGGAAGGGTGGCAGCTCTACCTGCCCCTTTCCACTGCCTGGCCAGGGGTGGCCCAGCCTCTGCTCAGAGGAGCTGATGAGCTCCGTGTGGCTGGGGGCCTGGCCGGGGGAAGCAGGGGCCTGGAAGGAAAGAAGGCATGCAGCGACTCGACCCTCCACAGTGTGGCCACGGCCCCCACACCCCTGGTTTGCTGACGGGTGGGGGGAAGGCAGGATCAGGAGCCAGCTGGCTTGCATTTTGGTCTTGGCTTTGCCACTTACGTGATGGGTGATCGCTCTGAGCCTCAGTTTCTTTTCCTGTGAGTAGTGGAAAGTTGTGCCCTTCCCACCTGGGCTGTCCTGTGGGTAGACCAGTTGCCCTTCGGAGGGCCTGGGGGGTCCACAGCTGTTATTAGTATTATGGCTGTTGGAAAGAGAGTCCAGCAGGGGGCTGGGAGAGGAAGAATGAAATTCAACAGCCCCGGGGGGCTCAGGGGCTGTGACTAGGGGGGAGGTGGGGGCTCAGGGCCGGAGTGGAGGCCCAGGTGGGCGGCACTGATTCCAGTCGTGTGGCTCTCATTTCCTCTGGAGGTTAGGCTTCCAGTTGCTCTTTTTGGGGCCTCAGTTTCCCCTTTACAGAGCCCAGGGCAGTGAGTCAGAGGCACTCCGGGGTTCCAGCTCACCAGATCCAGGTGTGGCTTTGCCTCCCTCAACTGCACATTCCCGACTGTCCTGCTAAGCGCAGAGCGGCCCTCCGAGCCTGCAGGTTGGGGGCCGTGGGCGTCTTCCCCGCCATTCCCCAAGGAGATGAGAGTGACTGGCCTGTGCTTGGCAGGAGGGCTGGCAGAGTCCTGGCCCTCTGCCCCACTGTGGCCTCAGACTCTCGAGTGGGTCGGTTTTCCTTGACCAGATTGCTAAAGCATCCACTGGGCCTGGGCCTGGCCCTGGAGTGGCTGCTAAGAAGGGCTTGGGATGCCGCCAAGGGAGAAAGGCATGATTACCCTGCCCTTAGCCTGTTGGCGTGGTGGAGGCCACGCACCGCACCGCAATCCCAGGCCGAGCGGGCGGCATTGAGAGCCCTTCCCAGGGAGTGTCCTGTGCTCTCCCTGCATCCCGCCAGAGCCTGCAGACCCAGCTGGAGGGTAAGAGCAACGGCGCCTGCATTAACTTGGTTTTCTACCTTTTTTAAGCTGCTTCGTTGAGATAGAGTTCACATCCCATAGGATTCACCCAGGTAGAGGACACAAGTCAGTGCCTTTTAGTAAATTAGAATTACCCGTCCCCTCTGTCAGTGTTAGAATCTTTCCATCACTCCCCAATCCTGTAGCTGTCACTCCCCTACCACCTGCAGGCGCCCGGCTCTGTGGCCCTAGGAAGCCACCCGTCTGCTTTCTGCCTCAGTGGACCCTGCGTCTTCTGGACACTTGGCCCAAGTGGACACTCTGGGGCCCTCGGTGTCTGAGACAGCATTCACTTGGACGCAGCCCGCCTGGCTCAGTTCCCGGATCCCCTTGTATTCACGCATCGTCCCGGGCAGGGCAGGTGCATCTCTGAATCTTGATGTTGCTTGCTCTACAATTACGATGTCACAGAGGCATCTCGGTGATAGTGCATTTGTAGATGGGAAAGGGATCTGGAGATGAAGGCAGGAAGGAAGTGAGAAAAAAAGCATTGAGATGTGTGATGTCCCCGTGCCGACTTCTCACGATGCGTGTGACCGTGACATACCGCAAACACGTGCTCATAAATCCTTTAGCAGGGTGAAGCGGTATGTGCACGGCCTACATAGTGCCCCATGCATCATGAGGCCGGTCAGCGGGGCTGCGGTCATGCTGCAGGTTTCCGCAGACGTTGGCGGAGCACCATGCTGGGCTCTGAGGCTTAGCAGAACAAGACGCCATGCTTGTCCCCATGGGACGGCAGCGTCAGGGTGAGGATCAGGAGAGTGTCTGTTGGGGTGCGTGGGACCCAGAGCCGGGTGACAGCTGTGTCTGCCAGGAGGTGGCAGAAGTTTCAGGAGCAGGGGACGCTGGAGCTCAGAGTGGCAACGAGGAGGCACTTGGGCCAAGAAGGAGCTTTAGGCACAGGGAACACCCCAAAGCCACACGGAGTGGGAGGAGGGGCTGGGAGAGGTCACCAAGGAGCCGGAACCCCATGGTTATCTTGGATCACAAAGTGAGGTGGGGGGAACCTTCCGGCCCACTGACTTGAGCCACGGTCATTGTGTGCAGTCAGGAATGGAAAAGTGTATAGATGGGTGTTGGTTTTGCATGACCTTTGACCTCTCCCGTAATTAACTGCTGGGCCCACTTCTGGCATTGTCTCAGCAGAAGGGAAACCTGATCGATGGATGCCAGGGGTCCTCAGAGAACCAGGTCTCATTACTCAGTCATTACAAACCCAGAGTTTAACCCCGCACCACCGGAGACCGGGGACTTAATCCTTCCTGCCGGGCAGCCGAGAAACTATCTTCCCGAGAGCGCAATTAGCCAACAAACCGGCTTAAGATTTATTCATCAGTGAGGACTCAACTTCCTAAGCCGTCCATCTCGCCCAGAATGGCCGTCTGATCTGAGGAGCGCGCGGTTTCCCCTAAAGCCCCAGACAAAGGAGAGGCCGTGCGAGCCGGGCCGGCAGGAGGAGCTTTATCAGAGCCCAGGGCTTTGCCGACTGAGAGGAATGTCTAGAAAAATGCCAATTTTAAGGGGCGGGGGGGTAAGACATTTTCAGTAATGATCTCTGAGAGCGGGCAGTGTGGTGCTTCAAATACCCTCATCCTGAGGTTTTGGGGCAGTCCTGATTTTCAAGGAAGTACCCCCAAAACAGTATTAAAATAGCATGAGAAGGTGCTCTGATTCAGTGTAAAAGAATCCTTTAGAACCTAGGCACCATGCAATTCATATGTCTCTCATAGCGCAGCTAGAATCAATGTGAATTAAATGGGGGGAACATTCTATGTGGGGTCTGCCGCTAGGGCCGAGGGGTCGTGTATGCACGCTGCCACTTTAATATACAGAAGGTGGGACCAGGTGACCTTTTTAAAATCCCATAATGAGCAGTTAGCGCTCCTTGCTGTTTTTCTCTGCTCTGTTGGATGTTGGGAGCTGCCTTCTCTTCAGAAATGGAGTTTTTGTTAAAAAAAAAAAAAAAAGAAAGAAAGAAAGAAAGAAAATCTCTAAGCTGGGGGCCAGGACAGAAGGAGCCAAGATGGCTGGCGAGGCTCGGGGGAGTCCCCTGTGGGGCAGGCAGGTCACATCTTTTGTCCTGCCCACTCCCTGTTCCCATTAACTCTTCCTGTCACCACCCCTCCAGGGAGGTTCGGCGGTGACATCTGTCCCTGCTTTTCTCCTTAATGACTTGGTGGAGCACGGAGTACTTTGAAGCAGTGCGCGGCCCGTGCCGCCAAGGATGTGCTGGCTGCCGCTGGGGCCGCACGGCCGCCTCCTCCTCCCCGGGCGCCTGCGTGTGTCCTCACACATGCTCTCTCCGGGGCGGCTGCATCCTACTTCCGCCTCCTTAGAGGGACTGCGGCCGCTGCACGGGGCTCGCCCTTGTCCCTTGTGACCTCCTCTGTGCGTGACCCCATCTACGATGACCCTGTGTCCACGTCAGGCCGCACACACTCAGATACAGGAGGTGAGGGTTCAGCTGACCTGCCGGACAAGCAGAGCTCAACCCCCAGCTGTCCTTTGAGAATAAGTGTCCAGAGCTCTGTGCTGTCCCTCTTTAGCTCTCTAGCTGTTGTGGTCCTTAAACAGAGCTCAAAGCCTCATGGTTGTCCTGGAAGCCATCTTCCAGGGGTCGGTGACCTCTGGATCATCATAAGTCTGCTTGCTTTGGCAGAGATTTTTTTGTTGTTGTTGGTTTATGCGTTTCTGTCTTCTATATTAAGTGAAGAGGTACACATGATTTTAGAAACACAAGTTCAAGCCGGGGACTTAGCTCCGTGGCACAAGCATTTGCCTGGTAAGTGCCAGGTCCTGAGTTGGATCCCCAGTCCAACCAAAAAAAAAAAAAAAAGTTCAAGACACAGGCAGGAGGAATCAGGGAAGTTCTGGTTCAAGAGCAGGTGTCCTCCTTCCTGGGCGCTGGGAAGGTCAAGGTGACTGTCACAGGTGCCTGCAGGAGCGCGTCACGCCCGGGCAGAAGAGGAACTGACCATTTAAGAGTTGCTTGCATCTTAGGGAGCTCTTTGGGGGTGGACTGAGGGAAGAGACCTGAAGAGCGAACCCTCCCATGCTCTTCGGGCCATTTTCATCTACTGTGGCCTGCCCTGTGCCGGGGTCAGAGGACGGAATAGTCTAGAAGTCTCATTGCCTTTTCAAAAGCAATCACTTTATTATGCCCTTGGGTATGGTGGTCAAAGCATTTATCATCCTGATAGTGAAAAAAAATCACTAGAAATAATTACACCCAGACAATAGGCATAAACTGGAACTTATGCTGGGCAAATTGAGATGCATGGTTCTCTCTTAACAGAGGACGAGACCGTCTGCTACTAGGAGGCATGGAAATCTCAGACATCACCCCCATTAAAATGACTGGTTTAATTGCGTTTTACAAGTACAGTGACTGCGATAGATTGTGTTTCTTTCTTTGTTTTGGCTTCTAAGAAACTCAGCCGTATTTATGGTTCGCCTTTTTTTAAATTGTGCTGGAATTACCAAACATTTCTGATACTATCACTAACTTATCTTATTCATTTCATTTTTCTTTGTCCTAATATCTTACTCTTTTTGAAAATCTTATTCTGTGCGTTTCTGAAGCTGTTTGGATGGATCGTGTTTGGAGGAATGAGAAGTTTGGGTAGGTGAAAGGATGGATTTTTGAATGTTGGATATATGAATGAGTGGATGGGTTTTGGATGTGTTCAAATATGTGGCTGAGTGGCAGGCACACATGTGGATGTGTGTGGTATATGTGTTTGATAGAAGGGTGGGTGTTTGGATCAATGGATGGAGGGTCAGGCATTTGGATGGATGAAAGGGTGAACAGATGTGAGGATCAGTGGATTTTTAGATTAATGGAAGAATGGACATCTGGGTGAGTATTTAGATAGATGGATGCGTAAATACTTGGATATATGGGTGGAGTCCTTCTAAATCAATGGATAGGCACATATGTGATTAGATAAATGAAAGGGTGGCAAACTAACTGGATTTAGATGGATTATTTTAATATAAATAAGTAAAAGAATGGTTGGGTGGGTATTTGAATGGTTTGGTAGGTTATGGAGTAAATAGATGAATGGTGGGTAATTAGGTGGCCGTTTGGGTAAATGGATGGCTGATTGGCCAGCGAGTTAGTTTTCGGGTAGATGGACAAGCATGCGCACACGTGTGTATGTGTGTGGAAGGATGGATGGGAATAAGTAGGACGCGTGTTTCCTCCGCATTCTGTATAAATATCCTAAGGGTAAAATAAAATGTGCAGAGCCGCTTTGCCAATGACTGGTGTGCGGTGAGCAGGATGTGATCTCTGTAGCCTGAAAGGTCTTTGTTCTGATCCTTGCCCAGCCTCTTACTGTGTGACCTTGAGGAATTACCTAACCCTTCTGCGCTTTAGTTTGCTCACCCATAAAAGTGGAGTTCAACTACCTGTTCCCGCGGGTTGCTGTGAGAATTAAAAGGGCTGGTGTATGTTTCAGGAGTGGATACTGGTTCACTTCCTTCTGAGGCACAACATGAGAGAAAATTCTTCTCCCGAATATGAAATAAAAGTCCTTTTGCCTTGTCGAACTAATCCTACAGAAGTCACACCCGCCGTGGGAGCAGGAGCAGTTGCCAGTGGCATGTGCTGCCTGCATTAGACCGGGAAGTCTCCACCCCCAGAGGAGAGACTGCTGGGTAACATCAATCAGAGGTGATGCTCATGCCAACAGTAATGGAAATAAGTGACCAATTGGCAGCCTGTAACCATGTTAAGGATACGGGAAAGCATGCTGGTAGCCAATTAGATAAGACAGAGTGTGGAAGGAAAACCATCTTCACTGCAATGGGGAACCTCAGGGAATTAAAGTTGGGTTATATTGCCTTTGGGGTGTTATGTAGATGAGGGGGGAAGAAGTGATTGGATTGGTGTATCGGGGCTCTGAAGAAAGGTCAGGGCTACAAAGGAAACCGAGAGCAATCAGCATCCCTCCGTTTTTATAAATCTGTGCATTCTTTCAGTACGCATAACCTTCCATCCTCCTTCGACGTTACTCACAGTTACTAAGGGCGCTCAGTATCAGGATTCAGAGCGATTCAAATGATCTGCAGGGCGGGGTCTGCTTCCCAGCTGATGGACATGGCCGCTCAGGCAGCGCCTCCTGTCCCTTGGACCTTTGGAGACCTAGGCTATCTCGTGTGTCCCTTGCTGTGGCTGGCAAGGTACACACTAGGAGTCGGCCGAATAGCCCAGACCTTGTACTCTGTCTCTCGTTTCTGCTGCTTTCCCTGAAGTCATCCGGTCCACTCTGGGTGTCCTTGGCAGGCGGGAGCCAGGGCAGTGCTTAGTCACCTCCAGGGCAGTGAGGGAGCTTCCTGCCTCCTAAGCCAGCGCCTACACTCCAGACCAGCGTCCCTGCTGTGAAAGTTAATTGGCCCCCATGGCTTCCCCGACTGCCAGCAGCTCTGCCTCCTGGACCAGCTGGGAGCTCTGGTCTCCCTGGGGCAGCTCCTCAGGCCATTGAGGAAGCAGTCAATGGCTGGTACCTTGCCTGCTATCCGAGCTGGAGCTCCACCTTAGAGGCCTTTTCATGTTGGATAAGGGAAGGACTGCTTCCTCCTTCTGGATTGTCTCCGAGAGTCACTTCTGGTTCTGCAGCTCGTCGTTCTGGAGCCTGTGGAAGTCATGCTAAGATGTAGGTTGAGTTGCATCAAGCCAGGGAGTGTTTGGCCCCAGAAGAGCCAGTGCCCCCAGACCATGGCTGACAGAGTTTCCCTACGCCCAGAAGCCTTCCCTGAGAGGTCTGTCCTGGGTGTAGGACCCCTGGGGCTCCAGAGCCAGGCTGCACTGTGGGAATCCCTGCGTACTGCTTCCTAGGTGTGAGCTTTGGCCAGGTCTTGGCCTCCCTGTGCCTGCGTTTCTTCCCCGCCCTTGTAAAGTTGGAGGAATGTTAATGGCGATAACTGCATCTACACCTTGAGTTAGTGTGGGGATTGAGGACACAGTGACACGTTGTCTTGTGACCAGGGCTTGAGTTGTAAAGGCAGCTCCTTGAATGGTAACTGGGTGTGTTCCTATTCTTCTCCGAGGTGTTCCTGTTCTCCTATCTGGAACTCCAGAACTGATAGCCCTTTGACCTCCGATGAAAGTTGAAAAAGACTTATGACAGCGAAAAGGGTGACCTTTACGAAGGCTATCGGCCATTGTTTATGAAACAGAAGCTTTTGTTATACCCAGGAAGCCAGAGCAGTTGAAATGCAGATGCTGCACATGGAAGGAAATTATTTGGGGAGTTAGTGGACTTTTCTTTCATTCTCGACATTACACTTTTTAAGTGTTGTGTAAAGTTACTTCCACTGCCTTTCCCCGGCTGCAGAAGAGCCAGTTTGCAGGGATTATAGACAGGGTCCCTGCACACCGTTGGTGCCGAGGAAGCCAGGGCCAGAATCTTGCCTGCTTCGCCATGGTAGGAATTGGCAGCCAGCCACGGATTCCCAGCACATGGCCCTGCTCTGCCCCTGAGCTACCAGCCAGGGTCTTCATTTCTATAACCCACCCCCTAGGAAGAACTTCACTGGATTCCTGTTGAGTCACCACGCCATCACCCACATCCCGATAGCTTCGGGGGTGCAGGAGAGGGACCCCAGGCCCTTCCTCTGACCCCCCTTGTGTCCCTCCTCCTGCAGACATCGATGAGTGTGAGAACGACTACTACAACGGGGGCTGTGTCCACGAGTGTATCAACATCCCGGGGAACTACCGGTGCACCTGCTTCGACGGCTTCATGCTGGCACATGACGGACACAACTGCCTGGGTGAGTGAGGCCCCGCCCGCCCTCTGAGCTCGCCCAGCTGTCTCCCAGCTCCAGCTCTCAGCTCCAGGAGCCGTGGGGAGTCTGGTCCTCCTTTGGGTCCCTGTATGATTTTGCTCAGGCTACCGTAGCAAAATACTACAGGCTGGATGGTTTAAACAACAGATTTAAACTGTTCCCAAGTTCTGGAGACCGGAAGTCCAAGGTCTCGGTACCACACACTTGGTCTTTCTGCAGCCTCTGTCTTTGACTTGTGGGTGGCTTCCCTCCTGCTCCGTCTTTCCTCTCTGCGCAGCTGTGCCCATGTCTCTGTGTCCTCATGGGGTCACCGTTTCATTGAATAGGGCCCATCTAACTCCATTTTTATATAACTACCTCTTTCGAGGTTCTGCCTTCAGGTATAATCATATTTAGAAGTGCTAGAGATTGAATTCCTTCAGTGTATGAATTTCCAGTGGACTCAGCCCCACAATCTTGGATACCTCCATATTCCCACGGTTTAAATGTTGTAAGCCAATTTCATAAGACTTGTAAGTGCAGACTTGAGAAGAGATAGGATGGGGTGAAAATATCAGAAAGCTGGCGCATTTTGTGCTGCTGTTTTCTCACTGAACAGAGAGCCAGCACACTCTGCCCTTTGCTCGTCTCTGACTTTGTGGGCACTTTGGGCATCTTTAGGTGCCCCGTCACCACTGTTTTCTTAGTTGCATCGTAGTCCGACAAATTGCTAATAATTGTATGAGTTTCCAGGGACTGCCGTAACAAATTTAAAAACTGCTTAAGCAACAGAGATTTATGATCTCACATTTCTGGAGGTTGGGAGTCCAAAATCAAGGTATTAGCAGAGTGTTTCCACCTGAGGGCCTCAAGCCCCTCTGTTAGCACATGGTGACCTCAGGCATTCTTTGGCTTAGAGCTGGTGATGCCCCCTGTGTCTTCCCACTGTCTTTGTGTCCAGATTCCCCCACCAGAGCCACCCCATCTTCACCTGATCATCTGCCAAGGCCGTATTTCCATAAAAGGTCACACTCACCAGCACCGAAGGTGTGGTGGTGCACACCTGTCATCTCAGCACCAGGGAGGCTGAGGCAGGAAGATTCCCATGCATTCGATGCCAGTGCAAGTGACATAGTTCAATGCCAGGCTGAACTACATAGTGAGACCCTGTCTCAAAAAAATCAAAAACACAAGCATGGTGAGCCAGAACTTTGGCACCTGCTGGGGAGATGCCGCCCAATACAAGATTGATGTGGTTCCCAGCCTGTGCCACAGAGAACAGTGTCTCATGGTAGAAAGTGATTGGCTATTGGAGTCGATCTGTCCCCAGCCTGTGCTGCTGGGCGATGAGGGGCACAGCAGCAGGGAGGTAGCGGGCAAGAGTGTGGGCCGGGCAGGAGCGTGGGCGTGGGTACGCTGTAGCCCTGCTGGGTCTCGGTCCCTTGCTGCTGGAGGGAGGCTGTCAGGAGCAGTTATTCCCAGTGCTGCTGTGAGCAGGAGCCCAGACAGTGTCCCAGCCACTGAGCCGCAGGCCTGGCGCAGGGCTCTCAGCCCCTGTGGCTGGCCCTGTGGTCCTGTGGTCCGGGAGCCCCGTCACCACCGTAAAGCAGAATCTCCACGCTGCCTACGTGGCCCGGTTGTGTGTGAGGGTGAAAGGACGACATAAAGCTGTGTGAACGGCACTTAGTAGGTGCTAAATAGTCAGCGTGCAGGTGTCACTGCTACACTAGATGGCTAGGCCACCTATTGGTGGGGGTTCTGTTTTGTTTTCTATCAGAAGCCAGAGGGGATTCTGAGCATAACACTTTTTCTTTCGTGTTTTCCTAAATGTTCCTTTAGGAACACTTCCCACCATGGAACTAAAGGGTTTAAAGATCGCTTGGACTTTTTATGGGCTTCTGTGGTGTGCTTCCCAAGGGGCTCGGCAAAGCCTCCGTCACGCCCGCTGGCCTGCAGTGCATGGGGTGGGCAGCTTGACACCCGCGTGCTCGGGGACTTGGCCTCTTCCGAGTTCCCTGCCTGTTTTTGTTTAATGCATGTTGGGCCCCAGATGATCTCGTTATGGGAAACAGATCTGTGAACGTGTAATTACGCCCCAAAGAAGCGCCAGAACGGAGGTCTGGACAGCTAGTCACTGAAGCCCAGAGGGCATGTGCAAAAAGCTAAACTGAGGTGGGGTGCGATGGGGATGGAAGTGGGGGCTTCGAAGAGGCAACAACACTAAGTGGGGGGGATTTGCGAGGCTGAGGGTGCAGCATGTGGAGGGTGGCGGCAGCTCCTCCGGGCCAGGCTCGGGTGTGCTGGAGGGTAGCAGACCCAGGGACAGCAGAGCCTCGCAGGACCTCCCAGTGTGAACGCTGTGACTTGTACCGTGCTGCCCGCGGGTGAAGTCATGGCCAAGTGTCTTCTCACTCAGCCCTCCCAGAGCCACGGCTGTGCTCCTCCAGTTGTTTGCATCCTTTCCGATGTCAAGGGACGGTTCGGGACTTGACCCCCGCGGTACAGAGCTCACTGTCCCTGAGGCACTGCCCGCGAGAAGCAGGCAGGAGCCCCCTGTGGCCTAGAGGACAGACCCTGGGGACTGGCAGTTTGGGGCTTTCCCATTTCCCCACTGCTCCCTGCCTCAGTTTCCCCACTTGGAAAATGGAGTGGCTCATCCCTGACCTGTGAGGACTCGGGGAGATCACGGAGGTGCAGCAGAGAGAAGCGAGCTGGGCACTGACCACCCAGAATGCTGCGGGTGTCCATCTGTCCACCGACTTCAGGGAGTGATGGGCTGGTGGGTGCCACCAGGACCTTGTGGGGTTCCGTGAGGCTGTACCATGTCTGCTACTTGGGGCACCCTGCTGGCCCCAGCACTCTGAGCTACTGGCCTCGGCAGAGGCACCCCGTTCCCACAGTGCCCAACCCCACCAGCCTGCTGTCTGTCGGCGAGGTCCGTGCGGATGTTTGCTCCGACAGCGACAGCGACGTGTTCACGGTGGATTCTTGTCACTCTGATTAATCTAAAGGGCGGGCAGGCCCCTCCCGTCACACCCCACCCCGCTACCTCTGAGCGCAGCCTGCGACTCACTCTCCAGGGCCGCCAAGAAAGGATCTTTTTGTGCCTCTCGGCTCGCGGCTGCGGGCAGACCCTTCCCAACAGAGTTCTTTTTGTTTGTTCTTTTCCCTCCTCAAGACTAAACTCTGGCTTAGAGCAGTGAGACCTTGGTTCCAGCCGGCTCCAGCCCAGACTGACCTTTGGGAGCCCCAGCCCCTTTACCCATGAACCGCTGTAAGAATTGTCAGGACGAGGGAGCCCAGGTCACGCTGGCCGAGACGAATCATGCCCCAAGAGCGAGCTGGGCTTGGAACATGACGGCTCAAATTCTGGTGCCGTTGTACATGCATTGTAGAGTTTGGGACCAGCTCCTCAGACCCTGCCAACCTTAGTCCCCCGCCAGCGGAGAAATGGGACAGTCATACCGGCCGCAGAGGGGTGCCATGGGGATTAAATGGGAGGGAAAGGTGGGTGTAAGTTCTGTCCTGGGCTGCATGTTGTCACTATGTCACGACAAGGTCCACGCCAGCAGCCCAGTGCCCTCGTCGGACCCACGAGCTCATCTGGTTCGTCCTCACTGTGGTGGCAGTGTTTGTTATGGTTATCACCGCGTGACTTGTCAGCGTGTAAAAATGAGGCCCTGTGGTGTGAAAAGCGGTGTCTCCAGCCCTGCTCCCGCACGGCCACAGCCAGCCCGCCCACAGCTGTGGGATTTGGGACAGAAGTGCAGACGGAGGACCGTACCCCACACGGCCCGTGACGGCTCTAGACAACACTGCCTCGCGCCTGCCACTGCCGCCTTGGTTACATTCCTTCCCGATGAGCAGGAAGCCGGGTTTGGATTCAGAATTCTAGGATTTCTGTACCAGGATCTGTGCTCCATCTCACCCCACACTGAGCCCGGGGCCTCCTCAACCTAAGTGTTGGCGCTCTGGCCACTCGCTCCCAAAGCAGCTGACCTTTTGCAGGGCTCAGACTTAAGTGACATTTGTCTGTCTGAGAACTGGAGGCTTGGGAACCCTTGGGCAAAGTATTGGAGGGTCTCTAATACCCAGGATGTGGTTGAGACTGGTGGGGACGTGTTCTGGATGTCCACCATCCCTGCCCCCTCCATGAAGGTGAGACCCTGTGGGGTGGGCTGCGCTACAGGAGGGGCAGAGCAGGGATAAAGTGTGAGGTCTAGGACAGGGGTGCCCCTGATGGCCCCCTTCCCCACCACTACACATTGCTCACAGCCAGCCGCCTCGGTCACTTAACCACCTGCCTGGAATGTGGAATCGTCTGTGTGCCACGTGGCACAGCTTGCAGGACGAGGCCACCAGGGGCTGTGTGGCGGCTGAGCTATTGGCTGGTCCTGTCGTCAGTGCCTCCTCGGGTCCTGAACCCCTCTGATCACCATGGATCTCAACCTGCACCCGTCACGGATGGGAGAAAGAGAGACCTGGCCTGGCTGTTCTATCTCCAGAAGTCTGGTCAAGAGTTTTGTCCAGTTGTGACATTCCTCTGGGAGCCGGCTCGTGAATTCCTCAGGGGTGGTGGGTGGGACAAAACCTGGAGCACCCCAGAAATAAGTATCAAAAGCATGGTTAGGAGACACGAGTGAGGTGGATGGTGGACGGGTTATTTTCTTGCCTGGGCTTTTGTAGTTGAACCTCCTGTTTTCTTTTGGGTAAATGAGGTTTTCGTCTCGTAGAGATGGCTTGCCTGTGGCTGCGTCCTGGAGAGGGGCCAGGTCTGTCCCCCGGGGAGTGCAGCCCTCTCTCTATTTGACATCTTTATTGAGGAATTTCTCAAATATAACAGAAAATGACACCAGAGGGAACTGGAACCATGATGAGATCTTGCCCAACCCCAAATGGCTGCTTTTAGCTGCATAATTACTTGAAATAGCAGTAGTTCTGTTTGAAAAATATTATTCCAAACTCCACACAATTGGACAGCAGAGCAATATTTAGGCTAATAGAATAAGATTTTTTTTCATCTTAAATTAAAACCAGCAGTGGATAATTTTTTCCTGTCTCCACAAAGCGAGGCTCCTTTTTCTCCAAAGCCATTATTTCACTTAGCCAGATGTTTTCCTCGACCTCGATCTTTACCTTGACTTACTGAAAAATATGTTCTTTGAGTTGCTCGCAGTTGGAGTTGGGACTTGTCTCTCCTTGCTTTTTACCCCTGTCGAAGAGAAGTCATCTATGGTCAGGCTCAGCAGAATCAAGCGAGTTTCACCGTATGGCTTGAGTCCCAGGGGTACCTAAGGGGCACCTACTGTGTGCACAGCCTTGGGCTCAGACCCCTCTGCCTAGGCCAGGTGCATGTTGGAGCTGCCCACGAGCCTGTGTTCGTGTCCTCTCCCGGGTCCTCAGAACACCCTGGCCAGCAGCCAGGACTTCCTCTTTTCACAAACGAGGAAACTGAGGCTCGGACAATGGAAGGGACCTATGTGAGGTCACAACAGCCAGGAGGTAAACTGGGACCAGAGCCTAGCCTGTCACTCGGAGCCTGCCCCCCCTGCCCCGTCTGACCGTGCAGCACCCCCCTCTTCCATCCAGGCCCCGCTGCATCCTGGGGAACACCTGCCCACCAGCCGATGGCTCCCAAGCCCCTAGGGCCAGGGCCCTGCAGCCTCTTCCACTCCCCTCCCCCACCACACCCAGAGCCCCTCAAGCCCTCTGCACATCTCTGCTGTTGAAAGCTGCTCCCTGCAGCCCCCCTTGTCATTCAAGACCCAGTTCAAACCCTTGCTGCCTGGAGTCTGCGACCCCGCCACACTGTGCCCCTGCACTGTCCCTTTTTCCTGGGTCTCCCTCTGTCTGTCTCCCAGAATCCAGTGTAGTACCAGTGCATGATGGACATTTAAATAAGTATCTGCAGCAAAAGGGGAAGGAAGGTTCGTAAACATGGCCCAATCCCTGCAAAACACTACACCCTGGCCGGTGAGGAAAGCAGAGACCTCCCCAGCTGTAATGGAAGTAGAGGCCCAGCCTTAGTGGTGGTCCCGGCACCTTCCACCTGCCTTTAGCTGTTTGTTTAACCAAGAGTCAGTCTGAGCACCTGCCGTGTGCCGGAAGTTGGGTGCTGAAGATCCATACCAGGGGGTCCAGGACTGAAGCCACTCCCGTACTTCGGAACTTACAGAGCGAGACGCGGCAACGGTAAACACACACATAAGGCAGTCAAGGCAAATCTGACAAAAGTGCTGGAGGCAGGGGACAGCTCCGGATGGGGAGGATTCCAGTGACTACAGCTGCACCAAACCGTCTGGGTAAGTGTATAAAACACTATCTAAGGCCAGGTGAGATGGTCCACGCCTGTAATCCCTGCACTTGGGAGGCTGAGGCAGGAGGATCACAGTGAATGTGAGGCCAACCTGAACTACAAAGGGAGTTGAAGGCCAGTCTGAACTGCACAGTGAGACCCTGTCTCAAAAAGAACAAAACAAAACAAACAAAACCACCATCTATGCTCGTGTGTCTGTGGGTCAGAGATTCAGACAGACCCCAGCAGGAACAGCTGGGCTCTGCTCCTCGATGTCTGGGGCCTCGGCTGGAAGACGTGAAGCCCAGTGCCCTGATGGCCAAGGGCTGGAATCCCAGTGGTTGATGTTGGCGGGTGGCCAGAACCCTCCAGATCACCTTGGAGTTTGTCTTTCTGCATAGGCCAGTGTGAGCTTCTCCACAGCATGGTGGTGGGGGCAGGTGCCTGGAACTTTTCTCATCCAGCCTCAGAAGTCGCTTCTCAGAAGCCATCCGTGAAGGTGGTCACGAAGGTCCACCAGGATGTAGAAGAGGAGACAGCCAGGAGCCGTGGGGAGGAGGAAGCGGTGTCTGAAGATCAAGGGACAGGCCTCCGTCCAGGCAGAAGCAGGGCATGTGACGGCCCTGAGGTGGAGACGAGCAAGGTGAGCTCGGGGACTGGCCACGGAGCCGAGGCATCAGGGGTGAGGCAGCAGGGCAGAGGCCAGTCCAGGTGACCGGCGGGGCCAGGTCACGGAGGCCCTCGCATACGCTGGGAAGGGCTATGATTGCACTGTGAGTTCCCCAGGAAGCCGAGGCATAATCTGACCCGGGATTGGCACATTCTCATTGACAACTGGATTGAAAAAAGAAAAACAAACCCTTGCTGGCTGCATAGTCAGACCTGGAGGAAACCGTGAGAGTCGTCATCAGCTTCGAGACGCCTTGGAAAGCCAGAGACAAGACCTTGCTACTCATTCGTCCTGCAAAGTCTTCCCAGGTGCCTGCCCTGTGCCATGCCCTGGCCAGGAGCTGGCAACGTGAAAATGCTGCCATGTTTTCTGCCACCTGCCTACTTGGAGCTCCGAATCCATCCCTGACTGTGTGAGCTTGAGCAAGCGATTAGCTTCTCTGGGCCTCTGTAGCCCGTTCTGTAAGACAGGGCCGTTGGGATGACCCTGCTCAGTGCCAGGGACGAGGCAGAAGCCAAATGAGATGAGCCCTACCAAGGCCTCCGCAGGTGGGAATCAGCTCCTTATCGTGTCTTCCTGATGGGAGCAGCACCCTGACCTCTCCCTCCGTTTTTTTCAATTTTGAGACAGGATCTCACTAAGTTGCCCAAGCTGGGCTCAAACTTGTGATCCTCCTGCCTCAGCCTCCCAGAGGGCTGGGATTACAGGCGTGTGCTGCCACACCATGCACCCAGCTGTGTGTTTTTGAGCTGGCAAAGAGGCTGGGCCTGAGACCGAGTGTGAAGCCCTGGCCAGGACTTGCTCCTTTGTGTTCCCCACGCTGCTCCTACCTCCTGGCCAGGAATCTGCCACCTTCTCGCAGTGGTTGTTTTAGTCAGGGTTTCACTAGAGAAAGTAGATAGAACACGAGATATACAAAGGTCTGGGATATTACAAGATTGGCTCACGATGGTCAGCCACAGAGCCGGATAGGTAAGCGTGCAGAGGAGGCTGAAGGAGTCGATCCAGGGTCTGGAGCTGACTGCCTTGGCCCATGCAAGTCCGCACCAGCAGGTTGGTCGGTCTGCGGTGGAAGGCTGAAGAATCTGTGCCTGAAGTCTAACAAACCTGAGGCAAAAGCCCCAGAGTCTACGCTGGAAGCCAGGAGACAGTGTCCAAGCTGAGGGCAGAGACCAGAGCTTCTCTGAAGAATGGAGCCTCATCCGTCCTTCCTCCTTCCCTTTTATACCATCCAGGTGCTGAGCCACCCTAGGGCGGGTCTCCTGCACCCTACAGTGTAGAAGTGCTAAGCTGGTTTCAGTAAACTTCTAAATGTCTCAGATTGACACGGTCAGTCAGCCACTACAGTGGACCTTGTGTACCTCCTCCCGTGGCCCGGGACCGCCTGGCCTCGGAGCTTACACTCCCAGTCTGAGACCTGGGTGCTGTCGCCTCATCCCGTAGAGTCTCAGTTTCAGTGGCTACAAAACGTGAATGTCCCCCTCTCTGTTAGGGTCTGGTGAGGAGACAGCTGTGCGGATGCCACTTGGGGCTGCCAGATGGAAGGCAACAGGGAGGAGCTGCGGGGTGCTGGGGGGTCCCCACCAGGCCCAGAGCCCAGCTGCACAGGGAGGAGGTGGCTCGGATGCCCAGGGGCTCTTCAGGGAGCAGCAGTGGCTGTCCTGATGAAAGGGCTCGCCGGCCGGCCGGCCCGGACCACAGCTGGAGACAAGCCCAACCCCGGCTCCAGTCGCCTCTGTTTATTTGTCTTCCTACTTCAACAGCTCCAGTGCATTTCTGACCAGGAAAAAAAAATGCAGACCATTCTAATGTGAAACTAAACAGCTCTGGACAGTCAGCTCCGTGCGTGTAAACACCGGTGTTTTCCAAGGTGAAGCCAAGAAAGAGGTATCTTCCTGCGCTCTTCAAGCCCACCCCAACCCCCACGGCTCCTGTGTTCTTGGCCTGAGTTCAAGGGATCCAGACACGCCTGGCTGCAAGGATTTGCTGTCACAGAGCAAGTGGGACTTGAGTCTGTTTGGCCTCTGGCTTTGCACAGCTGCTCATTGGCTGGAAATTCCTTCACTTGAGGAAAAAGCAGCACGCAGGGCAATGTTATGTATCTTTACAGATGAGCCTCCCTTTCCCCAGATCACTGCAAAATCGGGGTGTGCTGGCAAGGGCTGGCTCAGAATGGGGGAGGAGGGGATGTCTGAGCGCAGGGAGCCCAGGGGAGGTGAAAGGGCGGCGGGCGGAGCCAGGCTTTTTGGGCTGTTGACCTGCTGGAGGACCCTGGGAAAGGCCTCTATCCTTTGTGCCTTGGTTCCCACTTCCCATGGGCTCCAAGCAGCAGTTTTCAGATTTTGTGTGGCATAATGACAGCATGCCTCCTCCTCTGTAAGGACCGTGCAGCGCCGACACGCCCGGGCTGAAAGGGGGGAGGCAGGCTTGGGAGGGGGATGGAAGCCCTGCTCACTGTGGAACCTGTCCCTACCCCTGAAAGCCCCCGACACCCCGGGAGTATGGCGTGAACCCCCTAGCTAGGGGCTTCTCCTCCCAGCATCTTGGGACTGGGCAACACGATGGCTGTTGTAGTCAGGGGTTGCAAGGAGAGCAGTTACACACAGGACACAGAATTTGTAGTGTTATTTATACTGGTCACCCAAGGAATCAAACACAAAGAAAGTGCAGGAAATCTGTCCACAATGCTAAAGACCTAGGAAGTTCAGCCAAGGGCTTGGACCCCATGGCAATAACCTGCGTGAGTTCAGCTGAAAACCTAGGGCCCATGACAGTGACCCATGCAAGTCTATTTCATGGATCTGTGCTGGGAAGGCCCAAAGGTCAGGGGTGGAAGCTGGACCTGTGCCAGCAGGGTGAATGTTCTGTGCCAGTGGGTTGAGGATTCTGCACTGGAGCCAAGAAGCAACATTCAAAATAAGGTCCAGGGCTCCCCTGAAAAGTGCCACAGCCATCCTCAGGGACAACAAGGTCCCAAGCACCTCCAACGATGAGAACAGCCGAGTTCATATCAGGAAGCCAGCGTGGCAGCTTCTCCTGGAGATTAAGCAGCACACATCTTCCCCTCTGGAGCCAGGAAGTGATGCCCAACATAAGGACCAGAGCTACCCCAAAGTGAACCACAGCCATCCTCAGCGACAAGGTCCCGAGCTCCTATGATGATAGCAGCTGAGTTCGTATCACAAGAGCCAGCATGAGAAGCTTCTCCAGAACCAACCACTCCAAACAACACTTAGGAGAACCCACAATGCCCTGCTCTTCCTCTCCGCGTCTCCTTTTATGCCTACAGCTTTCCTCAGCTGGGCCATCTACACTCAGCACCGTGTTCATTCAGTTCAACTGGTGTTAAGTTGACCACCAGTTTTTAATCCATAAGTGTCCATAGGAGTTGGCTTCAGGGACAGTGAGGCCTTTTGCTGTGTCTTCATCACGGTGAGACAGGGTCCCTGTCCACCTCTCTTCATTTCTCATTTCTCAGGGCAGAAACCTCCAGCAGGCACACAGTTCTCCTTGCCCTGACCACACGCCCTCCTGCGCTCACACCCACCCTCCCGCGCTCACACCTGCCCACACTGCCACTGGAATCAGCTTCACAGCCCTCGAGCTGACAGCTCTGCTCACTCTCGTCGGCCTCAGGTCTTTGTTGGGTGTCAGCCCTGGCGGAGCCCCCTGAATTGCACACCCTCACCTGGGAACCCCACAGCTCAGCTGGGACGATCTACTGGCACGGTTCCCCAGGCCTCGTCTGTGTGCCAGGTCCTTCTGGTCCCTGTTGCAGATGCAAGAAGAATGGGAATTTGGGAATCAGCCACACCGGCCTTGACTCCCCACTCCCTTCCTAGCTGGTGGTTCAGGGCCAGCTCTCTTTGTCAGTTTGCTTCCTGAAAGGAGCCGGGCTGATGGTGGTGGTCCCCAGCAGTGAGTCCAGGTCGGGGCCGCGTCGCCCACTGAGGTGGGAACGTTTGCTCACGGTCTGTGTTGTCCTTCCCTTGGGTTTCAATCTGTTGTCACTCCACCCATTGCCAGCCCCACCTTCGCATGGGCCTTGAGTTGGTGGCTTAGGAAAGAAGCCCTGCTCTGTCCTGGGCAGAGAATATGAGTCCGTAAACAGCAAAGAAAAACACCTCACCACGGACGAGGGCAGGCCAGGCCGGCAGACGCTCGCCTTCGCCCTCGGTTCCCATTCGCGGTCTCTGTGCCAAGGGCTGGGTCAGAACTCTAAGGAATAAACAAGAAGTAAGTGTCTTGGGAAGCCTCTTTAAAAATACACTGCTACCAAAACATATGCCCAAGCTAGACGCAGCAGCGAGAGCCTAAAAAGGGGCATTCGCAACACGTGTGGGCGTCTCAGTCTCCAGCCCAGCGCCCTTCTGCCAAGGTTCTTGTTTGTCTTGGAACGGCTGGGCCCTGGGCAGCGTTTGGGATCACTGTGGACACATGCAGGACAGGCGCTGTGGTTTCCAGTGGCTGTTAGCCAGCCTGGGTACTGGCCTGCCCCAGCATCCCCGTCACCCACCTTGTCCTGGCCACATGCGGCCAGAAATAGACAGCTGGCAGAGACACCCTGCACCCCGCTGGCACTCCTCAAATGTGGCAAGTGGGCAGCTGTGCGGCTGCTTGGTCTGGGATCTTATGTAACCTCCCCGGTGCTGCCTGAGTGACAAGGATAAAATCCCACAGGCCAGCTTGCCGCTGCCACCACCCCCAGCTCATCGCCAGCCTCCAAGGGGTCAGACACCAGGGAGCAGCCATTGGTGGAGGCCCCTCAGAGTGTCATCTCCTAGGGTCCCTGTGGCCAGTGGGGAGTCTGACTTCCTCCCTCTGGGACCACCCTGTCATCTGGCCCCTGCCTGCCACTCCAGCCTGTCCTTGGGCCCCTGCTCGCCTGCCTGGAGACCCTTTGCCGGCCCTGGCACCGCACATAGACGCACGCGTGCGCATGCGCGCACACACGCACACCCTCGCCCTCCTCCCCTGCACTAGGATGGAACGGCGTTTCAAGTGTGTTTCCTCCTCCATCTTCCACAAGTACAGTAATCACACGAAACCACTCGGAACCAAGGCAGGAGCCGAGGCCCCGCCGTCCGCCCACCCCTGCAGACGAACAGCTGCGCACCTGGGTGTCCAGTCCCGTAGGGTCAGGGCGCAGACACAGCTCCACGTGGCCATCGTCGTGGCATCCACGCATGCGCGCCGCCCCTACCCTACCCGGTGCCGTCAGAGCCCAGGGCAGGGTGCGGGGACCCAGCACCTGACAGCTCTTTCTGCTGCGACCATTCGGCAGGGACAGCAGAAGGGCCCGGGAGAAGTGACTTGTCTTGGGGCCGACGCCTTGCTCCGCACCGTCGCTGCCCACTTGGGCCTCCTGAGAGCGGGGACACACAGGTGTGGGGGTGTCAGGGCCTCCCGATGCATAGCTTGACTCCCCGCCCGCCCTTTGCACCCTCAGGACGCTGCTGCTTCAGCTGCTTCGGCAGACAGACGGACAGATGTGTGTGCGAGCACACGCACACACACACACACACACACACACACACACACGTGACCCATGTCCTGCTCCAGGTGCTCCTGTCCCCACTGGTCCCTGGCCCCTCGGCCAGTGTCCTCACCAACACCCTGTCGCCACAAAAGCTGCTCCCTGAGCTCGGGCCTTGGGCTTCCCTTCACAGCCTCCCTCTGCATGGGGGCCCGGTGTCCCAGAGGAGGAGCAGATGGACTGGGAAAGGTCACCACAGCAGGGGCCCTGCATGTGTGACACCTCCGGGGCGCGGGCGCCAGTCAGGAGCAGGGAGGGCTCAGGCACTGCCCCAGGGCCCCCTCCTGGGCATCTGTGGATGGGAAATGATCCCCGAAAAAGAAGGGGCTACGACTGCTCCAGAAGCCCTTCTCCATGGCCGTCAGCAGGGAGGATGCGGAGCCGCCCCAGGCCCAGGCTGGGAGCCACTTCCCGAGTCCACAGGCCGAGGCAAGGAGGTCGCTGGGAACCAAAGCACAGGCTGGGGACCCCTGTGTTCAGCCTTTCTGAGCGAGGACTCGAGGGCCCTGTATAGAACGACGCACACAAGCAGAAAACCAGCATGTGGGGTTACTGACCCATTTTGTTTTTCCCTGCTGTTTTTCAAAAATTGTCTCTAAGCTCAAAAAAAAAAATTGAAGGGGGTACCAGGGATCAGACTCACAACCTCACACTTGCCAGGCAGACGCTTGCTCCGCTGAGCTGTATCCGTAGACCCTAAGTTCAAATTCTTAATACAACAATCTTATAGGACATGTGACAGAGACCCACAGTAGTTAGAGTTGGTTTGTTTTTGAGACGGAGTCTCACTATGTAGTTCAGCCTAGCCTCAAACTCACTGCAGTCCTCCTGCCTCTGCCTCCTGTGCCACTGTACCCAGCCAGTAGCTAGGTTCTTGAGGAAGGAGCACCAGGGACAGGAGGTGGCCGCTGGCGATGGAGTGGCTGCCCGGGGGCAGACACGCGCTTCCCCTCTGGTGCAGCAGCCAGGCTCTGGAGCCAGGAAGGAAGTGGCATCCACGCCATAGCCAGCTCCGAGTCACACGGGGTGTGAGGCAGAGCCCACGGTGCTGGGCCTGCAGCCGTCACCTCACAAAGACCTCTTGGGTGGAACTGTGTGCAGGGAGAGGGCACTAGCAAGAAACAGCCACCATGCGCCCACGGCAGCCTGCAAGGGGAGAGGCCTGGCTCTTCGGCTCTCGGCTTTAGGGAGAAGGCGCCGGGCACCAGCAGGAGAAATCGGCTCTGAACTCCAGGCTGTCAGAGGCCGGGGGCCAGTTAGCACCTGGGGCCGATGTCAGGCAGCAGAGGCTGCACGGGGGACCTGCTCGGCCTGTGTCTGTGGGTGTCTGAGGAGCCCGGATGCTCATCCCCACCCTCCCGAGTGGCGTCCCTTTCCTCCCTCCTTGTCCCCACAGATGTCCATCCAGGAGCACAGCCCAGATGTGGCATCAGGGGCCTGCAGGGAAAGAAGCGGGCTGGCTGCTCCCCTCCCGGCCCTGTCACCTGGCTGGGGACCCGGCAGGCTGCTGCCTCCCCAAGGCCCCTCCTGTCTGTGCTTAGAGACCAACAAGAAAGCTGGGGTGTGGCGGGCAGGGCCAGGCAGTGACACGGGTCTCTCCTGTGCCCAGGGCCTCCATCTCCACCCTGGATTTACACGGATCCCGGGGACCCAGACACAGCCCCAGCCCAGTCTGGGAGGGGAACAGTCACAGGGAAGGCGCCGGGTGGCTGTGAGGAGCTCAGAAGGAAGGAGGGTGGGCGACCCAAGGGGTGGCTTCTCTGCTGCCGTAGGTTGGTGGCCTGTGCTCTGAGCCCTGAGGAGGAGCCAGCCGCTCCTCAGTGGGACGGTAGTGTCCTGGGAAGAGGCTCAGGCACAGGGTCCTGTAGAGGGCACAGGACAGGCGCGGTCAGGGAGAACAGCTGTCACAGCGAAGGAAGCCTGCGGGGTATGGTCAGAGCGGTCCCCACGGTTGGCTGGGAAAGGGCGTGGGTGTCCTTGGGGACTTGCAAGCAGCAGGCTGCACAGCTGGCTGACACTGGGAGGGCCCAGCCCAGTGCCAGCAACAAGGCAGAAGCAGGGAGGCCGGGCACAGGCGAGGGCAGGAAGCAGGTGGTGAGGGTGAGCAGGTGGCCTTGCACCTGGGGTTTCAGCGGCAGGTGGAGCAGCGGTGCACCGAGCTGGGCGGGGTTCAGCTCAGGCGCTGGCAGCTCAGCGGTGTCGGCCGCATGGCCCCCGCGTTGGCTTCTGTCCACGGTCGGGACCGTGGAGCGGGCAGGCTACAGGTTTGGGCAGCTGGCTGGTCAGTGTGGGTGAAGCCAGGGGACCGGGATCTCCTGGGAGCAGCATGTAGCTGGGGAAGGGCGGAGCCTGGCCACCCCGCCCGCCCTGCCCCTGCACGAGCTCCTGGGGCCAGGCCGAGCCAGCGGCTCTGCTGGGGGCAGTATGCACAGAACGGGAGGAAGCACCGCATTCCTGCTCAGACATCTGAGGATGGTTCTGGCATCCAGGGTGCAGGAAGAAGAACTCGTGCAACTTGAGGCAGCCCAGTTTCAAAATGGGCAAAGGATTCGAAAAGACTTTTCTCCAGTGTGATAAGGGGATGACCAAGAAGTACAAGAGAAGGAGCCTCCCGTCATCAAAGCCATGCGAGACACGGTGTCCCCCACACTGGGATAGCTGTGCAAACAAACAGGAAAGAATAGGTAGTGAGCTGCGGTGGGGAATCGGAAACTTTATTCTTTACTAGTGGGAAGGTCAAATGCTGTGGCCTGGGGAGAAAGCTGGACAGTTACTTAAGAACTTAGGTGTTACCATATTGTCTAACCACAGTGCTCCTCGGTATATATCCAAGAGGATTAAAAACCTTCACACTCCACAAAAAAAAACATGTACATAGTATGTTGATTAGCATGTTCATAGTATCATCATTATAGCAAAAAAGGTAGGAATAATCTAGATGTCCATGGACTAGAGAACAGCTAAACAAAATAGTGCCTGCTGTGGAATATTATACATCCATAAAAAACAACGAAGTTCTGATACATGCCACAACATAGATGAAGTCTGATGCAGGGACACATACTGCATACTTCTGTTTATCTACAAGCTCCAGAGTAGGCAGATCTGCAGACGGAAATTAGCTCGGTGGTTGAGCAGCAGATGCTGAGTCAGAGGTGACTGAGGCGGGCCGAGAGCTTCCTCCGACACGGTGCTGTCACGTTCCCGGGCTGAGGGACTGTGCCACCTGCAAGCCCTTCACCCAGCAGCTGCCATGCTGGCCGCAGTTCGGAACCCAGCATGGTGCTGAGCACCCCGATTCCTTCAGCCGTCTCCTCCAGTGCCAGGACGGAGGAGGAAGCCCGGGCCTCAGGCAGCGAAGTGGCCGCAGACCAGAGCAGTTTCTCGCTGGGCTTTGGTGGAAGAGGGGCCAGGTCCCCCACACCACACAGACTGTCCTAATGAGGAGCGGCCAGCGGCCGGAGCCAGCAGCAAATCCCTGCGCTTAGCGACGTCAAGCAGCAGGGGGCTGTGGGGCAGCAGCTGGGGCTGAGGGCTGGCGTGGGTGGGCGGGTGTGGGGCAGCCCCCGCAGGGCCTCGTCCCCCCCAGGCTGCTCGGGTCTGGAATGCTGACCCCACTCCTGTGCCTCATCTCCCAGCCTGCGCTGCACTCACACCCAGACCCAGGCCGGCCCGGCCCAGGGGGCTGCACACAGCCAACCTGCTGGGACATCCGGAGCCCCCACTGACGCGCCCGCAGGCAGCAGGCAGGTCCTCAGGGACTCAGGCCGTACCCCTGCCTTCCCATGCCGGAGCGCTCGAGCTCAGGGAATGTTCGGGTTCAGGCAGAACCCAGGCCCCAAAGCTGTAAGACCTGTGTGTATTTTACCCGAAATCGAATCCATCTGGTTCTCATTTATTTACACTTAACTCATCAAATGCAATTTTGCAAGAGCTGCTCACTCCTCTCTCGATGGCCAAGAGGCTTTTCTGCCTAAGCTGCCTTCTGAGGAGCGCCAGGGAGGGCCGGGCGTGGCCTGCTGGGGTCAGATGGGAGCGCCCAGAGCTGGAGTCAGCTGGCTCGGAGGATGCGCCTCTGCCCGTGTCCCTAGCCGGGTGGAGCTGGGACAGAGCAGCCCGACACCCAGGAGGCTGCTGGTGGCCGTGGAGAGGCCGGCGGGGTCCAAGGAGAACACGGAGTCTCTTTGGAATCCTGAAGCCTGCACGGGAAACAAGGCAACCCAGGCTGGATTCGGAAGTCGTTCTGAGTTATAAATAACCTCCGACCTGAAGTTTTGGTCCAAAGCAGAATAAACAGGCAGCTATGAATAAAAACAAACACCAGCATCCGGGGCCAGAACACAGCCCCCGTGGGCACGGCTCACCGCAGGCTTCGCGGAAGCAGGTCCACCCACGGCCTGCTGAGAAACAGCCGTGCCAGCCGCAGCACGGGTATCACGTCCCCAGCGGGGAAGGCGGCAGGGTCGGGTGGGACACCTGTACCAGGCCAGCCCGCTACAGAGTCTAACTGACCCAAGGGACAGTTAGAACTTGATCTTTGGTGTCCAGGTGCCAAGTTCTGTCTCAGCGTGTGTCCTCTGTAGCCACTGCCCCGGAAGAGGGATCAGACTGTGGGATGGAGGCCGGGAGACGGGTGCACAGCCTGGGTGACAGGGCCGGGGCTGCGGTCGCCCCCCAGAGCTGGGCCTTTGGGCTCCTCCCTGCTCTGTGCACTCTTCGGCCACGCTGCCAGTTGGAAGGCTTTCCTGCTCTGTAGATCTGTCCCGGTGCCAGAGAGCCCCGTGCCTTCTGGGAACCTTCCGCAGTGACTGAATAAAATGAAAGTCCGGGAGATGGGGCTGGACTCGGAGGCAGGGCACGGGTCTCCCCACCCGGAGCCTGCTCAGGACTCCTGCACCCCAGACTGGAAACAGGCCTGGTCAGGACACGCAGGCTCAAGGCTGCCCAGTCCTCGGGGTGGGGATGCTGTGCTGCTCAACTCTGCAGGTGTCTGTCTCTGGCCTGCGCCTCCCACCAGCCTTCGTTCCAAGCACCTCGTCCTCCCTCTCCTGACTCAGTTCACAAATCTCCCTGCTCGGCTTGGCCCAGGGTGGGCCCGCGTCGCCTGCTCCAGGAAGCCTCCCTTCCCCGTGCTCTGCTCGCTGTGCTTGGGGCGGGCAGGGACTTCACAGCCAAGTGTGCTTCGGCAGAGGCTGGGGCCACGTGTGAATTCACAAAGCGGGTGCCAGGGCCCTGAGCAGGGGTGGGGGGCCTGGCGGCAATGAGTGCTGTCGCATGGGGTCATGAGGTCGCCTGTGCCCCAGCCAGCTCCCCCTTGCCTCTGGGCCGGGGTGTGGGCCTCTGGGGCACAGAACTGTGGCTCCTGCAGCAGCCCTCGGGAGGACTCCCTGCAGGGCAGCCTCAGCCCCCCACAAGCGATCCAATCCAATCCGTCCCGCAGACGAGGCCTGGGTGTGGCCTCCGGGCCGCAGGGCAGGGCAGGGCAGAACCCCAAGAGCGTGACTCCCCGGTGTGGGCTCCCTCCCTGCCGTGGGGCCCCTCCCAGGACAGAATGTGCCCAGTGCCAGGGTCTGTGGAGCAGAGCGCTGGCTCAGCCCCTTCCACAGAGAGCCTGGGGCTAGAGAGGGAACCCAGTCTGTCCTGGCCAGTGGGACAGTGGCTGTCAGCCCGCCCCGTGGCCCTGTTGGGAGCTGGAGACTCGGGGTGCAGGATGTCTGTCCTGCTCCGGGGTGGGAGCCAGGCGTGTGTTGGGACACCGTGGGGGACGCAGAGGCAGCCCCCTCTCCCGGCTTAATCCCGGGCTAATCGCTTGGGAGTGAGGAAAGGCCGTGTTTACAGGGCCTTGCATTTGTTTCAGATTATTCATCAGCGTTGGCGAGTCACTGCTCCCCATTAGTGTAAACAGCCCTGTCACAGGTCACAGAGGCCTCGGGGATATATGACATCGGCTGCCCTTGGGTTCCCAGCCTGGGGCGAGGTGTGGCCAGGCCAGGCCAGGTGGCTGCAGACGGTGGCACCCAGGTTGCCCTCGGGGCTCCTGCTCTGTCCTGTTTACCTCACCATTGGATCTTTCCTTGGGCCTTGGGGACCTTGACACAGGGCAGCCAAGGACCAAGGGAACAGGGGCAGCGTCTGGCTGTGCCTGGACCTCAGGTTGGAGCCGCGCTCCTCCGACCCGCCATGTGGCTGTGTTCCGGCCACGCCCACCTTCACCTCGGCGTCCTGGTTCACGCGCCTGTCAGTGACGCATTCTGTCACCCAGGCTGCGGAGGGTCCCCTGCTCAGCTCTCGGGCCTTGTTGGCTTTGCAGGATTGAGAGGGTGGGTGAGGTCCAGTGCCCGCTGGGGCCTCCCAGGAGCCATCAGTGAGACTTCCGGGGGAGAGGTGCACAGAGCCACGGTCCCTGGCTCTCCTTCCGGCTTCCTGGCTCAGACCCTTGGGCTCGGGGCTGACCCTGGGGCTGCTGGCAGCGAGAGCCGCCTTTCCGTAGGAGCAGCAGCCACGGGAGGCTCTTAGAGTCCAGAGCCGCACCTCCCGCCTCCGGCTGCCGCATGCTCACATCTGAGCCCCCCAGAGAGTACGGATCGCCTCGCCGCAGGCCTCGGGCAGCCGGGGGCCCCGGGTGGGAAAGAGGGCTGTGGTCCTGAGCCTAAACAGGACCCAGCTGACGTGACTCCAGGGTGGAGCTGTCCCCTGATTCAGCGCAGGTCACTCTACCTGCTGCTAACCTGCCCATCCCCGTCAGGTCCCCAGGGCGACAAGACTGTGAAATTCTCAGTGCCAAAGTGTGTGTGTGTGTGTGTGTGTGTGTGCGCGTGCGTGTGCGTTGGGCATCAGCTGGAAGCAGCCAGTAGCTCACGTTGCCTTTGTGGTTTTATATATTTGCCTATTAAAATGACAGTGCAGCCATGGGACAGGAAGGTTTAAGAAGCCCTTCTTTCATTAAACAAACTGACAGAGTAGGGGGTTATGGCCTGGGTAATTGAAACATGCTGTTCTGTTCAGGACCAGAACTCCACAAAGGCTGTCCACAGCCGGCGTGCCCTTTGTGCCAGCGGCCAGAAGTGCGTCGGCCCGCGTCCAGCGCGCCCTCCCGGGGAGCGGGGAAGACTCTTGGCAGCCTTCCTGGTAGGCCTGGCAGCCAGAGGTTAGGGTTTTCAAATCCTCTCCACCCGTCAGGCTTTTGAAATCCATCACAGGGCCCAGGCCTCGGGGCGGCCCGGGCTGCCCTGGCCTCCCCCGTGGCTCCAGTCCCAGGACGGGGTGGTGGGCTGTGGCTGGCGAGGCTGTCTGTGCTGGGGAGATGGTGTGGGCTGCTCTGTCTTCCTAGAGACGGGGGGTTCTGATGATGTTGGGGGGAGCTGAGTTTGGAAGTCTGTCCACCAGGCTCGAATCCTGCCTCTGCCACTTACTCTAGAGAGACCTCGGACAAGTGACTCTCTCTGTGTCCCTTGGTTTCCACGTGTATAAATGGACTAATACAGCATCTGACTGACGGGGTTGCTGTGTGGACTCAAGGACTTAATTTCAAGGAAAGTCGTTAGAACTGCACATAGCACACAGAAGGCAGCCAGGGTCGGCCAGTGCTCCTGCCTGAACTGGCTATTCCTGTGAAGTCACTCTGAGGAGTACCATGGTCAAAGACCACCATGGAGTACTTCTGTGGAGTACCACTGTGGAGTACTGTGGAGTACTTCTGTGGAGTACCACCATGGAGTAGTATGAAATACTTCTGCACGGTCTCCCTGCGGAGTAGTTCTGTGGAGTACTGCCGTGGAGTACATCCATGGAGTACTTCTGCAGAGTACTACCTTAGAGTACCATGCAGTATTTCTAAGGAGTATCACCATGGAGTAGTGTGCAGTACTTTCTATGGTACAGCACCATGGAGTGTATCCATGGAATATTCTGTGGAGTGCCGCCATGGAGTACCATGAAATGCCATGGAGCACTTTCTGTGGAGTACTAAAGTGTACTTCTGTGGAGTACCATCATAGAATACCCCATGGAGTACCACCATGGAGTACCATGAAATGCCATCAAGCACTTTCTGTGGAGTACCATGGAGTACTTCCGTGGAGTACCACACAGAATACCCCATGTAGTACCACCGTGGAGTACCATGAAATGCCACAGAGCACTTTCTGTGGAGTACCACAGAGTACTTTGGTGGAGTACCACACAGAATACCCCATGGAGTGTCACCATGGAGTACTTGTATGGAGTACCACACAGAATACCTCATGGAGTACCACCATGGAGTACCATGAAATGCCATCAAGCACTTTCTGTGGAGTACCACAGAGTACTTCGGTGGAGTACCACACAGAATACCCCATGGAGTGTCACCATGGAGTACTTGTGTGGAGTACCACACAGAATACCCCATGGAGTGCCGCCATGGAGTACCATGAAATGCCATTGAGCACTTTCTGTGGAGTACCACAGAGTACTTCTGTAGAGTACCACACAGAATATCCCATGGAGTGCCGCCATGGAGTACCATGAAATGCCATCAAGCACTTTCTGTGGAGTACCACACAGAATACCCCATGGAGTGTCACCATGGAGTACCATGAAATGCCATGGAGCACTTTCTGTGGAGTACCACGGAGTACTTGTGTGGAGCACCACACAGAATACCCCATGAAGTGCTGCCATGGAGTACCATGAAATGCCATGAAGTACTTTCTGTGGAGTACCAAAAAGTACTTCCGTGGAGTACCACACAGAATGCCCCATGGAATGTCACCATGGAGTACCATGAAATGCCATCGAGCACTTTCTGTGGAGTATCACGGAGTACTTCTGTGGAGTACCACACAGAATACCCCATGGAGTATCACCATGGAGTACCATGAAATGCCATTGAGCACTTTCTGTGGAGTACCACGGAGTACTTGTGTGGAGCACCACACAGAATACCCCATGAAGTGCTGCCATGGAGTACCATGAAATGCCATGAAGTACTTTCTGTGGAGTACCAAAAAGTACTTCCGTGGAGTACCACACAGAATACCCCATGGAGTGCCGCCATGGAGTACCATGAAATGCCATTGAGCACTTTCTGTGGAGTACCACGGAGTACTTCCATGGTCTCCCGCCGTGGAGCGTGTCCGTGGAGCACCTCTGTGGAGTGCCGCCGCTGTCTGAAAGCGTGCACGGCTCTGTGCAGTGTGGAGCAGCACCGCGGAGCCCTCCCCTGAAGTCCCGTGGTAGTGCAGAGCCATGGAGTCCCTCTGAGGACTCCCTCCAGCGCGATCTGGAGAGACAGCACCTGTGTCCCACCAGCTCCAAACATAACCTCTGTCCTCCCCTCCTCTCTGTCCGCCCGCAGATGTGGACGAGTGTCAGGACAACAATGGTGGCTGCCAGCAGATCTGTGTTAACGCCATGGGCAGCTATGAGTGTCAGTGCCACAGCGGCTTTTTCCTCAGCGACAACCAGCACACCTGCATCCACCGCTCCAACGGTGAGTAGGCTGCTGCCCACTGGGCCACCTCCGCCGCCGCCAGTGTCCCGGAGCCGCCTGCCCACCATGTTCCAGGGCCTTTGGGGGTGGCCTGGGTGGCTCTTCTGCGCTCCTGCTGTGGCTCTGTGCGGGAATCCACCCGGCTCCTGCTCTCGCCAGCTGCACCAGGCCGCTGGCCTTTCTCCTGTCTGTGTGGAGGCGGTGGAGCCGCAGGTAGCACACGTGACCCGGAGCTGCGGGCCCTTCTGGGCTGGGCCGGCTGTGGCCGGGAAGAGAGGAGCCCGTTCCCCGCATCCCCTTCTCTGAAGGGGGCTCAAGGTCTCCTCAGGCCGCGTGCCAGCCTCCCGCTGCGCTGTCCGCTGCGTGCTTGCGGGTCACCAGCCAGCCGAGGTCCTGGAGCTCTGGAGCTGTGTGCCCGGCCTGGCCACAGCTGAGCCCTGCGGGCGAGGGCAGTCAGGGTCGGCACCGGTGGGCAGGTCTTGGGGTTCGGGCCTCGGGCAGCAGGCCGGGAGCAGGCCGGGGCTGGCACTTAGGAAGGCGCTGGGCCGTCGCTTGCCTACGATGAGGTCTGGGACCCCGGGCTCTGCAGCAGTGCCCTGGGCCTGGCTGATCCGGTGGCCAGGGCCATGCGCCCTTCCCCCACTCTGGACAAGGATGCAGCAGGCGCCAGGCCAGGCAGAGGCCGCCTCTAGCTGGAGAGCGGGGAGCAGAGAGGCACACACTGGGCCTGGCTCGGTGGGCCCTCCCGGCCAGGCTGCTCCTCAGGCAGCCGCCTTGTCCACGAAACGGGGGCCACGGGATTGACGGACCAGAGCGTCTGGTAGGAAGGAGCCCTGGGTACAACGCGCTGGCACCCAGTGCAGCCCAGGAGGCCGTGGGTGGGACTGTGAGGGTGCAGGCCTCGTTCCTATTAGGGAGCGGTTCCTGAGAAAGTAAAGGCGAAAACACAAAGTACAAAGCTCAGGGGGAAGAAAAAAGCAGAGCTGCACGAATGGGCAGCAGAATTCAGGTCACTGGTTCCAGTGGTTTCTTCACGGGCAAATCCGGCCTGCTGAGCCCTGGTCCTGTAGCGTCCCCAGAAGGATGCAAAGGCCAAGCTGCAGGGCTCCGGGCCACTGGCTGAGGTCACAGCATGCAGAACCCACGGCCACCCCGCACAGTGGCCCCAGGCAGGCGGGAGGACACTGTGCTCCCCCTAAGCCTCCCAACGGGAGGCAGCGGAAAGCAGAGGTGAGGGCGCTGGGCCCAGGCGGGGCTCTGAGACTCCGTCTGCAGGGAGGAGCAGGAACACGTGGCGGGGAGAGGACCTCGCAGAGCCACTGCTGCCGGCACTGTGGCATCCCCGAGGCCCGGCATTGGAGCCTCTTTTCCACCATACCGCACGCCCCGGATGCTGGATGGGCTCTGGGGATGACGTGAGACCCCAGGTTGGAAGGAGGGCGTGTAGGGTCAGAAAGATTCAAGAGGACAACTGTGGTCTGTTGATCGCCGCATCCCAGTTTGACTTGTCAGCATTTGCTGGGCTGAGGCAGTGACAAATCTTAGTATCGGCCATAGGACTGGGCCTAGGAGAGAGGACAGCCTAGGTGGCAGCAACTTGCTGCCCAGGCACGGGCCCGAGCAGCACGGCAGACCACTTGTTAGCCTCACAGCTACCACTGAGGTGGCCAGATGAGACTCTGCTGACACGCGAGGGAGCCCAAGCAGGCTGGGGGCAGTCGGGTGGCAGCTCAGGTGCATGGCCTAAGGGGCTTCTGTGTGACGAGCTCACGCGGACCTAAGCAGGCGGTGGGACACAGTGACCCGGGTGGGGGCCCTGCAGAGACACCGAGTGTGGGCTGGAACCCAGTGATGAGAAAGAGGGGCATGGAGCTGTGGGGTGCGCTATGCCAGGCCAGGCCCTGAGGTCCAAAGAGACCGGCAAGGGCAGGACCGGGGAGCACGGTGAGCAAAGCAGGAGGAGCCCGGGATGAGGGGCGTTGAGGGCCCCAACCATGGTAGTAGGGTGTGGGTTTCGTGCGGAGGGCGGCAGTGAGAAACTGGGGAAGCAGAGGTGGGAAATGATGCTCGGGGGTTCCTAGGGGGAGTTAAGAACTTCAGGCAGGTAGGATTGTGCATTGGTGATCGTGTTAGGCACACGACTCAACCCACCCAAAAGGCTACAGGAGCCAGATCTTGGGAGGGGGGGGGTGTGTTTTACTAGGCATGGAACCCACAGAGCTATAGATCCATGGGGTTTCACTTAGTTGCCTTGGGACTTGAACTTGTGATCCTCACACCTCAGCCTCCCCAAATGCTGGGGTTACAGGTGTGTGCCCCATACCCAGCCAGGTCTGATTTTCAAGTGAAATCAAAAATCCGTACTTAACCAGAATGCAGATATGGGCGTCTCGATGTGGGGCTCCATTGATGGGCACGTCGGTAAGGAAGTCTCTTCTCTCAGTAGTTATTTTTGGGTGGAATCTCCCAGTTTTTAAATCTGGGCAGCAAAACCCATCTGAAAAACAGCACGGGTGGTCTCAGCCCCTTCCCAAAGCAAAAGCAGCGGCATTCCGAGGGTCATAGAGGCTGCGCGGAAGGCCAGAGGGACCAAGTGGACGCCCAGGACGAGGGTCCCTAATTCTTAGTTGGGACAGGGACCTGGGGCCCAAACAGGTCATACAGCCCTCCAGCCCTCTGCCTGTGGTGACCTCAGAGCTGCCCGGAGGTGCCAGGACAGAGCTGCTTGTGCACCCACGTAACATCTGATTCCAACGAATCCAGAGCCCTCGGCCAATTAGATCCCTGCCGTCCCCTGACTCAGGGCCTGTCCAGCCCTCTGGGGCCTCGCAGAGCTTGTGGGGGGGATGCAGACTGTTTCTGATTAGAGGGAACCGGATGTGTGAGAGGGGTCAGCCAGGGTCACTCCAGGCTCTTGTCCAAGAAACACCTCGGCCACAGACCCCGGCCCAGTCTGGGGAGTACTGGGTTCCCAGCTCCAGCTCGACCACAGCCTGGGCCACATTCCTGCCTCTCCGGGTCTGCAGCTGTGCAGGGGCCCATTCTCCCTCCTGGCAGGTGAGGGACCCATGGGAGGAAGCTTCAAAGCAGCCAGGTGCAGGACCTGCCCTAGGGGAAGGGCCAGACTCAGGCGGCTGCAGCTTTGGGCCTGGATCCGGTGACGCGGCCAGGCAGCTCGCTAACCCGGAGCCATTGGCATCTGGCCCGTTCCTCTGCTCAGCGCTTCCCAGCCCTGGTTCTGGCTCCAGAGCAGCTCACCCTCGCCTTGGCCTCGGCCCGAAAGAGCTGGTAGCGCCCTCTCTGGCTGCAGCCCTGAACCCCCCTGCCTTGCCCGGCCATGTTGCCTGACTGCCCACGGCCAGCGCCTTTTCGCTCTGTCCCTCCTGTCCTTCCGTCTTTAATGTGTGCCATATGCGCGCCCCAGGAAGGCCCTGCCCCCAGACGAGCTTTGCTCTTTTCTCCCGATGAAGACTCCTTTATCTCGCCCGTCTGACCCACGCTGAGCGGGTTGGCAAAGTCCCTAAATGGCTTCCTAGCTGCATTCCTGTGCCAGGCCGTGGCAGGTCCCAGGCGTGCGCGGCCCCAGGCGTGCGCGGCCCCAGGCGTGCGCGGTCCCAGGCGTGCGCGGCCCCAGGCGTGCGCGGTCCCAGGCGTGCGCGGTCCCTGTGCGGCTCTCACCCTAGAAGGAGACCGAGTGCTAAGGAAGGGCCCGAGACGTCCTGTCGTCTCAAGCTGCGGAGGAGTCCGTGGGGCTCCTGTGGCTTTGGTTGTCTCATCTGAGCGGTGACGGCAGAGGTTTGAGTGCTGGCTGTCTCCTTGTCACCGGCGCAGGATAGCTGTTTGCACCCGCCCTGTAGCGGCCACCGGGTGGCCAGTGGGCTGTGGTCAGAGACGCCCAGGTCCTCCCACAGGACGCTGTCCGGCAGGGTTGTGGCCTGGCCTCGAGGAAGCGTCACACTGCAGGCAGTGGTTCCTGCGGGGGTGGGAAGCAGCATCCCTGGCAGAGGGGTGCGGGGGCTGCGTGGGGCGAAGCCCAGCCCCTGGGGACCTTGGTTTTGCTTTGTTTCCTTCTGTTTGTTTTTGAGTCTCCATACATCCCCCGGGCTGGCCTTGGTTCAGGCTGAAGTGATCTCATGTAGCCAGGATGCAGGCACGGCAGGGCGGTCCTTGTGGGACTTAGGCCACGCGTCCACAAAGCTCAAGGTGGCATGGAGCGGCCAGGAATTTAGCTCAGTGGCATAATGCCTGCCTCACAAGCACAAGGGCGTGAGTTCAATCTCCTGTACAAAAGAAAAAAAAAGGAAAGAAAGAAAGATGGCATTGGAGAGTGGCACTGGCTCTGGCCGGATCCCGAGGCGGGGGTCAGGAGCAGGAATTCTCCTTGCGTCCCTTTGATGAGGTGTCCCTGACGGCGATGGACAGAGCTCCCCAGGGACTGCCTCACCGCACCCTCCCACGCCGTCTTCCAGCGCAGAAACCAGGCGCTCGGGCTGGGTGGGGGAGGGGACCTGGGGGACAGCACTCTGCAGTCTAGCCGCGGAGCCTGAGCCCCTGACCGCCTGCCAGGACAGAGGGCACACAGTGCACAAGGCCCGAGACCCCTGTCCGTAGTGGCCCAGGTGTGGTGACAGCCTTCCTGACAGCTGCCACCTGCAGTTCCGGCCTTCAGTGCAGCGCCGGGAGCCCCAAGGCCTCCCTTTTGCCATGATCTGGAATTTTTGTTATAAACTCGGTCATAGAGACGCCGTCCCTCTCAAAGGGAGAAAACCCTTGTTAGTTAGTGTTTGTCCCCTCGCTAGATGAAGTGGACGTTGCCCTTCTGACGCCAGCGACCCTGTGCTGCTGTCTTAGGGTGGGTCCCGCTCCAGAGGGCGGAGCCCTGGTCTCCAGGGACATCCGGCTCACACTCTGAGGGCTCTGGGCTTGGGGGTAGCTACTGGCCTCGGGAATGCCATTTGCACTGATTTGGGGATATGCAGCTATGCTCTGGACAATTGGGTGTCTGAAGATGGTTTCTAGTTCAATTGGACTTAGTTGTCGTGCTTGTTAATCCCACGGATGAGTCAGACAGGTTGACACATACCTGTCATCCCAGCACTCTGGAAGGCTGAGGCAGGAGGATCCCAACCTCCATCCCAGTCTAGGCAACTTAGCAAGATCCTGTCTGAAAATTTGAAAAATATTAATAATTTTAAAGAATTTCTCGGAGATGTGAAAGCCCTAGATTCAGCAGGGAGGAAAAGCCTGTATATGAAGTATTTTGAGGATCTTTTCATTTTACTTTGTGAGTTTATTAGAGGACATACTCCAACTATAGCTGGAGACAAAACGATAGGAAATAAAACTTTTTCATTTTGGAATAACTGGGTTTATAAGGAGCTGCAGAAGTGATAGAATCCCGCACACCCTTCCCCGTTTTCCTGGTCGGCCTCGTTGCCGGCGGTCAATCCACGGCACCTGCACCACAGCAGCTGTTTGCTGTCATTGAAGGTTCTAAAAGGCTCGCCCTCGCTGGCCTCAGTGACCTGACATTGCTTAAGTGTGGTGTCCCAGCGGGGAGGTTGGCACCAGTGCTGTGTGCGCTTGGTTCTGTGCCCTTTTATTATTCCGCGTGGAGTCCCATAACCGCCACCACCGCCATCAAGAGATGCATTTTAAGAGCAAGTGACTGAGCCTGGCATGGTGGTGTAGGCTTGTAATCCCAGCACTCAGGAGGCTGAGGCAGGAGGATCGTTGGGAGTTTGAGACCAGCCTGGGCTACAAAGTGAGTTCAAGGCCAGCCTGAACTGCATAGCGAGACCCTGTCTCAAACACACACACACACACACACAGAGCAAACGACTGAGAATGCTCTCGGGACACTGTCTTGGGTGCTTTACCTGTCTGACCAAGGGAGACTGTGTCATTTAACGTCCAACCAGCACACCTTCGAGAAAGACAGGAGGCGCTACTAGCAATCATGCCAGGGCAGTGTGTATGAATAGGGGTGCCTCACGTGAACCACGACCTTGCCTGGCTCAGTCCCTTGAACCCCGAGGTGGGTGGAGATTGCCGGCATGGACCCCTTCCTTCGCCCCCGCCCTTGCCAGGGTGTCGGTGAGAAGCCCCCAGGGGCAGAGACTGGGCTCGGGTCACATCGCTCCTGGGGGTCGTGGTGGGACTGGGACCCAGGTGGTGTGAGTTCGACTCCTGGCCGCTCCTTTCAGTGTGTAGAGGCACCCCGTTGCCCCCCAGGGTTCCCCCTTCTCTTTCCAAGTGAGTTCTGACAAGGAGAAGGGCTTCCTTCCCCAGGTCCTTGTTGGTCGGCTGGGTTGGGGTGCTGGTGCCCAAATGCACTCAGTCCTGGGTTGGCGGGGACCTGAGGGGCCCAGGCAGCAGGGTGGCTGAGGCAGGGGGTGCTGACAGCTTTGTTTTGTTTCCAACCTAGCCTGCGGCCCCGCCCCACACCCTTCTCGCTTCCCACCCCATCAGTCGCCCTTCCGTCACCTTCGCCTCAGAGCGCCCTTCGTTTAGGCCAGCTCAGCCATGCCCCTGGTGAGGGCCCTTTGACGCCTAAGACTGCAGCATCTGCCTGGCCAGCAGGGTGGCTTCCCTGCGGGCGTCACTGCCCACTGGAGCACATGGCATCTGGACCCGGAAGCCTAAAGCCACCCCACAGCTGGGAGGACGAGAAGCACCGGCCACTGTGCTCCCCAGGAATGTGGGCTTGCTGTGAAAGTGGAGGGTGCCCTGTCGGTGATGAGGATTTGGGAGTATTATCCTCATTTTAGGATCACCACTGAGTTAACTTTTTGTCACTGTGACAAACACCTTAGAAAAACATAAAGGAGCAAAGGTCGATGTTGGCTCACGGTTCCAGAGGTCTCGCTCCATGGTCCAGCAGCCCCAAGGCAGGAGCATCATGGTGGAAGGGCCTGGTGAAGGAAAGCTGCTGACCTCACGGCAGCCAGGAAGCAGAGGGGAAGGGGCCAGGGACGAGCGACAGTCCCCAAGGTCACACTCCTTTCAACCAGCCCACTTCCTGTTCCCATCGCTTCCCAGTAATGCCCGGAAATTCTGATCTCGTGGGAGGACTCCCCCACTCAGAGCCTCGTGATCCATCCGGTCACTGCCCCAAAGCCCATCAGCAGCCAGGCCTTCCACACGGTGAGCCCTTTGGGGGCCACGTCGTATCCAGGCCACGTCACTCGGGTGGACGGCAAGGAGGAGAAGGAGCCGGGCAGCGTGGAGGGTGTGGAACTCGGGCAGCACGAGTACAGAGGAGGCGGCTCAGGGAGAGGTCTCGGGAATGACCACGCGGGAAGTGACGGGCTGCGGGAAGGTGAAGGGAGGTCTTAGGGGGAGTGACAGGAATGACTGAGAGGTGATGGGGTGTCTGATGGTACGGGGGCCGGGGGTCTGAGGGAAGAGGGACGGGGAGACATTGTTTGGTCGGTTCGCATGTCTTTATCTCCTCATCCTAGCCACTACTTCGAAGGTAACAATATGGAAGGTATTAACCGTCGTTAATTTCCTGTTATCCTGGTTTTGAAATTGTGTCATTGTTTCTATTGGGTTTTTTTTTTCTCTTTTAAATAAAAAAAAAAAGCACCCAAAAAAGTGATAGAGAGACGTCTGAGGGGAAAGCAACAGAACGACTGGGTGCAAGTTGACCGGAGGGAGGGTGGTGGGGGAAAGGCGGCAGGATGTCTCGGGGATGTGACCAGCGGGCGTCTGTGCAGGAGGTGACAGGACAGCTGAAAGGAAGGTGCCAGAAGGGTGCCTGAGGGGGAGGTGGTAGGGGAGAACCTAAAGGGAAGGTGGCAGAGAGTCAGGAAAGTGATAGGAAAGTAGCTGAGAGGAAGGTAACAGGAAGGTCCCTGAAAGGAAGACAACAGGAGGACGTTCGAGGGAAAGGTGACAGGAGGAGGCCGGAGGGGAGGTGACGGGAAGATGGCTGAGGAAGCTGTGAAAAAGGGATGGCTACAGGACAGTGACAGGGTCGTTGGGGGTGTCCATAAGAGGGTGTCTGAGGGGAAGGTGACAGGAGGGTGTCTGAGGGGAAGGTGACAGGAGGGTGTCTGAGGAGTGGTGACAGGAAGGTGTCGAGGGGAAGGTGACAGGAAGATGTCTGAGGAGTGGTGACAGGAAGATGTCTGAGGAGTGGTGACAGGAGGGTGTTGAGGGGAAGGTGACAGGAAGATGTCTGAGGAGTGGTGACAGGAGGGTGTCGAAGGGAAGGTGACAGGAAGAT
>RJWM01008958.1:0-70182 GCA_004363535.1 Dasyprocta punctata
TTTTTTCTAGATGGATACTAAATTAACCAAATGCTGGAATAATTATGGAATAATTCATCTTTTACCACTGATTTGAAAGACTTCCTTTACAAACAAAAATTTTATGGTTAAGAGTAAACTTCTGAAATCTCTATTGTTTTATATATATTTGCCTGTGAAAGTATTTTAATTACTACATTCTTACAATGTGTTTTCATATTTGTTAGGACTATTTCCCCTCATTATTGTTTTTCAGAATGTTCCTGACCTTTATTTTGACCTGTGGCATATGAAAAAGTAGTTTGAGGTTGCTTACTTTCCCCCAATTGTCAACTGACTACTGAGAATTTGAAATGCAGTCATGGCATTAATGAATGAAATTTTCAGTTTTATTTAATTTTAATATTTAAATAGTCAGATGTGGCTAGTGGCTACTATGTTGGATAGGGTAGTTCTAACAGATTCTTATTTGCATATATAGAGTATTAATTTCTGACTGCTAATTTTGTACCTAGCCACCTTACTCAAATCTTCTATAAAATTACAATTTTATCTTTCTCCTTCCAATGAACATGACTTCTACTTATTTGTGTCTTTTGGTATTATGGAACCAGTGGTGCACTGAAAATTTCAGATTGTTTAATTCACTCAACAAACATCAATAGTATTCTAAGTGTTAGGCCTTGGACAATGCAAAATAACTGATGTTAACTGACATTTTTACTGTCTTCAAGAATTTGTAGTGTGGTAAGCAGGACTATCTCCTAGAGAAGTGTAGTATGTATGATAAAAAACCATGACAGAGATATGCAAGAGTTTTAAAGGGGTGAATGGCGTAAGAGTACTTTAAGTGTTGAAAGAGGAAAGTTGGATTTCAAACAAAGAAGAGAGTAATTGATCTATATGTAAATATTTTAGTATTTTTTGTTTACGCTTTAGGTATGATATAGGCATTGATAAAATATTTATACAATACATCGATCAGACATATTTTGATATTTGTGTTTGGAAACAGTTTTCATAATAAGACATAAATAGGACACGGTAAAAGTGATATTTTCAGAATTCTTTAACGTTCTTAATATTTAAAACATTCTCAAGCCAGGTGTGGTAATGCACACCTGTAATCCTAGCACCCAGGATGCTGAGGCAGGAGAATCGCTGTGAGTTCAAGACCAAGCCTAGGTTACAAAGTGAGTTCAAGGCCAGCCTGAACTACATAGGGGAGACCCTGTCTCAAAAACAAAAACAAAAACAAAAACAACCATTCTTTATGTTTTCAGTCACCGCTTATAATAATGGCAGTGGAGTTTAGCTGGTAGACTAATTTCAAAGATGATTTTGTAGTACTATGAATTTTCTTGCTGGTAATTACTTCATACTGACAATTCATGGTGCCTCAAAACACATCATCCTTTCCTAGTGGACATGCTGTCACACCAGGATAAGCCTATGTTTCCTTTGTGATTTCTTTTTTTTTTTTTTTGGCAGCACTGGGGAGCTACATTTCCTTTGAAACAGGTAAGTTATTTCTTCTAGAAGTGCTAAATTCACATCATCTGGCAAAACAAAAACTGTGTGTGGGGACTCTCTGATACATAATGTTAATCCTTTGTTTTTTTCCAATTTATCTAGGCCATGATTGTATAGGCTCCAGTGTTGTAAAAGCTCTAAGTCAACAGCTGCTTGCCAAATGATCAATTTATCAAATTACATATATACTTACTTTTAAATCTTTAATTGCTTATAAAATTTATGCCAATTTGCTCAAGCCTCAAGACTGATATATTTGGGAGATGGAAACAATGTAATTGTCAAAATTTTGTAAATTTCCATTAAATAGAAGCATAAAAGGCTATGGAATCATGGAATATGATAATATTTATCAAATTTGTTGAATCAGTCTCACAGTGTGTGTGTGTGTGTGTGTGTGTGTGCGTGTACACTTCTTGTAACTGCTGGGCAAGCGCTGTACCACTAAGCTCCATCCCCAACCCTCTCATTTCTTGGGCTGTGCTCAAGGTTTGGCTGGAATAAAGATTTTGACTTACACTGAAAACTATTTGGTTGGTTTTTCCTCTTTCTGTAAATTGGTTCTTTGCTTTTTAAATTTGTTTTATTTTTGGAATTGGGGATGGTACCCCGGGCTTGTACTTAGGCAATTACTCTACCTCTGGGCTCTACCTCCAGCACTGTTTTCTACAAATTATGACTTAATCAATATAATCTACTTAATGTAACTTATTCAAATGATGACTTGTTCCATATAACCAAATACATGTTCCTTTCACTTTTTACATAATTGTTTATTTCCTGGGTATTCCAGTTTTTGGACAATGGAACACTTCTGGAACATGCAACTTCTGAGTAAGCGAGGGCACCAGTGTGAACTCACTTCCAGGCTCACTTTCTTCATGCACTGCCTTAAACTCTTCCTTTCTTCCCTTTCAAAAGAGCAGACCATGGTTCACAAATGGCACTAACAGGAAGGGGCTGGTGTCTGGTTGTCCTTGCCATGGCCTGTGCGTGGCGTTATTTCAAAGATAACAAGACATATTATGTTAGGCTAAACCAAGGTGCAACTGAGACCACTAAGGTAGGCAAAGTTGACGCAATGTGCGAGGACTTTATTGCCGACTGGGTGTGGTCCGGCCAAGGGTGAAAAGATTGTTGGCCCTGAAGCTAGGGGTGAGGACATGTTTTTATAGGGGAGTTTAGGTAGGGGACAGAGGTATTGGTGAGGAGGATGCAAAATTTTGGGTCTCTGAGTAGGGGTTCTAAGGCTAGGTGATAGGGTTGGGTACAGGGGGTGCTGTCAGGCACAGCATGTCTCTTGTGGTTTTTCGTGGAACCAGCTCTTTGCAGATTGAGCTATGTGAGGACAGCTGCCGGCTTCCTGTTGAATGCCATGCCCCACTAGGTGCAAATAATAGATCTGTTTGGGGGAGTTTTTTCTCTCCTAGTTGGGTGGGGGTCTAGTTCAGAGACCCGACAGTAGCTATTTTGGATTTACTATTATATTGTTTTGAAGTCCTGTATTGCATTCATTGTTCTTTTGTTTTTGTTGTTGTTTTATTTTGTTTTGTTTTTTGGTCTTTTTGAGACAGAGTCTTGCTATGCAGTTCAGGCTGGCCTTAGGTTCACTTTGTAGCCCAGGCTGGTCTTGAACTTGCAAATGATTCTCCTGCCTCAGCCTCCCAAGTGCTGGTCATTGTTTTGTTTTTATGGATTCTATTCTGTTCTGTTTTGTTTTATTTTATTGTGTCTAATGGTATGGGCAGCTGTTTTGAAGACAACAAGAGGCATTATGGTAGCCATGGTTGATTTCTTATTATCTTGTTTTGAAATTCTGTATCACTTGCACTGTTTTGTTTTGATTGGCTTTATTCTGTTTTATTTTGCTTGGTTTTATTCTCTTTAAAATAAAAAAAAAAAAACCAGACCATTTGGCTAGCACGTTCTTCAGGGATCAAGCATTTGCTTAACATGCCCAAGGCCCTGGCTTCAATTCTCAGCACAAAAAATAAAACAAACCAGCAAACAAACAAACAACAAACAGCACACCAGACAGTAACTGATGTATTGATCAGGACAGGCCATGCTAGGCTGAACAGTTTTTAAGTTTTATTTCTCGCTCAGGCTACCCATCCATTGGATTGACAGAAGAGCCGTGTGGAGCTTAGTCACTTAGGGATTTAGGCTAATGAACAGCCACCACTTTGAACATTGCTGGAGGAAAAGAAAATTCTGGGGCAGTGATGGTGAAAGTTTTAGAACTTTCAACGATAACAAACAGCTCACCATAGCTCCTTTGCTCCAGGGCCTCGCCTACAATACATGAGCTGGAAGCAGACTCAGGAGCCCAACCAACCACTAGAGAGGGTCTGAAAGTAGAGAGAACTGAAAGCATTTGATAAGGAAAATTAATGATTATCATGATTGTATTGAGAACGTGTTGAAAAAGCAGTTTTGGCAAGAGCAGAGGTGACCTCAGCAGAAATAGAAACAATGCGAACAAGGATGGCTCACAGGGCTGGCCGCTCTATGAGGTGGCCCACTTCGCCCTGCAGCTGTATCCAATTCCATTCAATTCTACAAAGTGCCTGCTTATATGAGATGGGGTAGGAGCTATAGGTATCATTTATCTTTTTTTTTTTTCTCCTTGTTTTCATTCTTTTTTGGGGGGATGGTGTGTCGTTGGTTATTTTAGACAAAAAACCCAAAAAAACAAAACAAAAAACCTCACTTTGTAGTCATGCTGGCCTTGAGCTCTCCATGTGGCTTAGGCTGGCCTTGAACTTGTGATCCTACTGATTCAACCTCCTGAGTGCTGGGATTACAGGCATGTGCTGCTGTTCACATCTCACTTTTCTTTTGAATGTTCACTCAGATTCGTTTGAGATCATTTTAAGAAAAACCAACAATGTTTCAACAGTGGCCCTAAATCAAACCTAAATTTATATATATATTAGGATTTAGACTATAAAGATCATGTAGAAAGATACTGAGTTAATTGGTATTTTTTTTAAAAGTTAGATCTCATCATATAACTTTCTAACGTGTATAGATTTAATAACATATACATAATATAGATACATTTGGCATATAGCACCAAAGGCAAAAGCCACGAAAGAAAAAACAGGCAAATTAGACTTCATTAAAATAAAAAGCTTTCATGCTTCTAAGAGTAGCATCAAAAGAATAAAGAGACAACTCACAGAATGGGATAAAATAATTGCAAATCATATATCTGATAGGGGATTTGTATTTAAAAGACATGCACTCTCACATACAGATTAATCACATATTGATTAATGATGGGATTACACCACCATAAATTGAATACGTCAAGTCTAACCTGCACTTAATACACTGAAGCTACGGATTGTCACAGCTACACAGTATGCTATTGGTTGTGCCCTCGAGTGACTGTGCTGCTACTGGGAACTCTGGTTCACTGTCACTGTCCGGCAGAGAGAGAGAGAGAGAGAGAGACAGAGACAGAGACAGAGAGACAGAGACAGAGACAGACAGAGACAGAAAGACAGAGTGACAGAGACAGAGACAGACAGAGAGAGCCTATTATAGTGCATATTGCTACCTCTAGGCAAGATAAACATTCAGTATGGGTTCTACTCAATGTATGTCACTTTCATACCACCATAACATTGAAAATCACTAAGTCAAACCATCATGAGTTGGGAATTATCCATATTTTAAAACCTTTTAAACTTATCAATAAAAATACAACCATACAATCCAATATAAAAATGAGCAAAGGAATTAAATATTTCTCCAATGAATATATAAATGGCTAGTAAATACATAAAAATGTCTCAATTTCATCAGTTTTTAGAGACATGCAAATCAAAACTACAGTGAGCCACTTCATAGCCACTGGGAGGGGTATAGTCACAAATACAGACAAAAAAGAGTTGGTAAGGATGTTAAGAAACTAGAAACCTCACACATTATTGGTAGGAATATGTAACAGTGCAACCAGTTTGGAAGATGAGTTGGCATTTCCTCAGAAAAGATAAATACAGAGGATGAGGATATAGCTCTGAAGTGAAGTGCTTGCCTGGGTACAGAAAGCCCTAGGCCGGGTACATAAAAAACAAAGCAAAACAAAATAAAACAAGAGTTATCATATGATCTTGCAATCCCATACCTAAGTCTATATCCAAGCAAAATGAAACCATGTTTACAGAAACACCTGCACATAAACGTTCATAGTGCCATTATTAATAGCAAAAGCCTGGGAAAAACTGGGTATGATGGCACATTCCTATAATCCCAGCACCCTGAGAAACTGAGACAGGAGGACTGCACGTTCAAGACCAGCCTGGGCAATTCAGAAATATAGTGAGACTGTCTCAAAATAGAAAATTGAAAAAAGAGCTGCAGATATAGTTCAGTATAAAGGCCCTAGGCTCAGTCCCCAAACATGACCAACCTAGGAACTACCTAAATGCCCATCAACTTATAATGAATAAACAAAATGTGATGTATCTTATCCATAAACAGAAATGAGAAATTGATCCTTGTCAACATAGATGGATCTCGAACACATTATGCTAAGTGGAGAAAGGCAGACATACAAGATGACATACTGAATGATTCCATTTGTATAAAATGTTCAGAAGCGTCCACTCGATAGACAGAAAGTAAATCAGTCATTCCCAGGAGCTGAGAGAGTGGCATGAGGGGTGACTGCTAATGAGTGTGCGATGTCTTTGTAGGGTAATGGAAAAGTTCTGCAATCTCACGGTGATGGCTGCACAACTGTGTGAAGTCTGACACTAATTTCATTAATAAAACACATGTGACATACACATATGCATCTTGTTACAGCAAAATAAGGAGGCCGTTGGCATGGGGTTGTTTCTGTGCTCAGGGCTGTGAAGTAAATCCATAAGAGCTGAAGTTGGAGACACTGCTTGAGCAGACTTTATCTGAGAGGGAGAACCTGCCTTAGCCAATTACAGGCAGCCAACCAAAGGGTTAATGACTAGGAGCCTCCCATCAGCCCATACCCAGTAAGGCGGAAGCCTCATCACACCATGCCCAAATAAGGCGGGTGCTTAGCTGGAGGCAATCAGGTGATTTCTTTAATTTGCTTCTGTGTTCAGCATGGAAGTTTGCTGCTCAGGCTGCTGAGTAAAGTTCCCTGAACTGCTTCTGTTTACGAGTGCTGCGTGGTTTGTGAATTGTGCTTTTCTCAAATAAACCATTACATGCATTTTATCTTAAGTTTTCACAATATATAAAATATTTTTTAAAATGTTATTAATACACGTTTGTAGTTCATAGTCACCGTGGGAGTGGTTACATGTGCATATTACAGCTTGGTTGTTTTTTTTTTTAAATCCCCCTTTCCCTTTCCTTCCTCTCCCCCCTCCTCCTCGAGTCCCCTGTTCCCTTTTTCATACTTATTGATAGTTTGTCTTAGTTCATGTTATGGGATATAGTATTTACATGAATTGGGGTTACTAGGTTCCTGTACACTACACATCTCTGTTCCTCTCATTTCTCTTTCCCCTCCTCACCCTTGTTCCCTGGGACACTTCCCATTGCACAAAATCTGTCCCTTCATCCCTTTCTTTCCATCCTATATCACTTTGAATTTTGCCTCACTCAAATGAGAGATACCATATGGTACTGAAGCTTGAGTCTGTTTAATTTCACTCAATATTATATTTTCCAAATGCATCCATTTTCCTACAAATGCCTCAAATCTGTTATTCTTTACAGCAGAGTAGTATTCCATTATAGATACTTCATTTTTAAAAAATCCAGTCATTTGTTAATGAGTACACAGGCTATTTCTCAGCTGTAACTCTGATGAGTTGCGCTGCTATAAACACTGTTATGTGTGCATGCTGTAGAATGATGTTTTAAGTTCTTTGGGGAAGATACTTAGCAGAGGAATTGCTGGGTCATATGGAATTTCTGATTTTAGTTCTTTGAGAACTCTCCATACTGATTTCCTTAATGGTGGTACTAGTGCATATTCCCACCAACAATGCAGGAGGGTTCCTCTTTCACCACAGCCAGGCCAGCATTTGTTGTTTGGTTTCCCTAACAACTGCCATTCTTTCTGGAGTAAGATGGAATCTTAGCATTTTTAAAATTTGCGTTTATCTAAGGGCCAGAAATGTTAGGATTTTTAAAATATATTTGTTGACCGATTGTATTTCTTTCTCTATAAAATATCTGTTCATTTCTGTAGCCCATTTCTTGACTGGGCCTTTATTAGGTTGGTTGTTTTTTGTTTGTTTGTTTTTTTTTTTTTTTTTTTTTTTTTTTTTTTTTTTTTTTTTTTTTTTTTTTTTTTTTTTTTTTTTTTTTTTTTTTTTTTTTTTTTTTTTTTTTTTTTTTTTTTTTTTTTTTTTTTTTTTTTTTTTTTTTTACTTCTTTGCATATTCTAGATATTAGTGTTCTGAGAAGCTGCTGGCAAAAAATTTTCCCATTCTAGGAGGAAAGAAGGAAGGGAAAAGGAAAAAGACATAAATCTGTATATATGTATATGTAAGATAACTAAAATGACTGTACTACTAATTGTATTAGTTACTGAGAAACATCGGTTAATACTCATATGACTGGATCAATTTTACATGTCTATATCTGTTAATGTAAACAGCCGTGTTGAAGGTAATATGCTGTATTGCAACCATTGTCAAGTTCCTATCATCTTGTTTTGTAAACCTATAGTGTTACTGTTGTGGATTTGCTGTTGTCATTTGTTTGTCTCTTTTGTTTCTTGTCTTTCTTTTATGTCTTTTTTCTTTTAAATAAAAATTAAAAAAATTTTTTCCCATTCTCTAGGTAGTCTTTTCATTCTGCTGATTGATTCTTCTATGATCTCATATGTTGATTCTTACTGCTATCTCTTTTGCAATCAAATTTCTGTATAGGAAAATCCTTTCCTATATCTTGAATTGTTTTGCCTATTTAACCTTCCAGAAAGTTTAATTTTTTTTTTAATTTTTTTTTTATGTGGCACCGGAGATCGAACTCACAACTTCGCGCTTGCCAGACAGGTGCGTAAGCTATTGAGCCAAACTCCCAGCCCTAATGTTTGTTTTAATATTTAGATCTTTGACCTATTTTGATTTTAACTTAGTATATGAGATAAGGGTCCAGTTTCATTCTTCCACCGATAACCAGTTTTCCCAACAGCACTTGTTGAATAGGCTATCTTTCCTCCAGCGTGCTTTTAGACCCTTTGTCAAAGATCAGAGTTAACTGTTCGGTGAGGGGAGTGGGGGGCTTCTGTATCCTCAGTTCTGTTTCACTGATCCATGTCTGTTTTTGTTCCAGTACCATGTGTTTTTATATTATTGCTTTGTAGTATAGCTTGAAGGTCTGGCATTGCTGTGTCGCCTGCTTTGCTCTTGTTGCCCAAAACTACTTTTGCTATTTTGGATCTCTTCTGGTTCCATATGAATTTGAGTATTTAACAATATATTTTGTAAATGGGAAGGGTACCAAGAGATTGAGGGAGGGGGGAGTGAGGGGAGGGGAAGTAAAAAAAATAGTTAATAGAATCATTACACACTGCAAACATACTAAATTTTTGAAGAAATTTAGTGGCAGGCCCTGTGACCTGTGGCATTGAATTCTATATATGTTCATAGGCAAAATGGCTTTCATAGGCACCACATTCTGTGCCTCAGAATTTTCAACACACTTCTCTAAAAAGATTGGCTCATTTTCCCCACTTCATAGTTTTCAGATTGTTTATGAAGTCTGACTACAGAGTTTTCTTTATTCTCTTTCCTACCTAAAATGAAAATTTCTTTTTTCTTTAGTCTTGATATTAAAAAGGTTTGTATTCTAAAGAGAAAAAAGAAAGAAAAAAACCAGAAAAATCAAGAAGTAAACAAACCTAAAAAGCAACAACAAAAGCAAAACAACAACAAAAAGACCCAACAGTAGCTATATAGGTTTTCAAAACAAGATGACAGGAATTTAACAATGGTTATTATACTGCCTGTTGTTATCTTCAAAATAGTTGCTCAAATTCCAGATACAGGAATAAGACAACAGTAAAACAGAACAAAACATTGATTTGAAAAATGAGACAAAAGGAAATCACCCAGTTGCCACAGTGCCCACTGCCATCCTCCAAATAGATGCCCAAACCACCTGCCCAGGCCTGCAAAGTCAACCAAACACCATAAGCATCAAACTATTCCTTTCACCTCAGTTGCTATCCTCTCACACTGAGTCCTCCAAATCAGCCAGTTAGTTACACGGGTTGGGGGGATGCTCTTCTGGTTTCCCAGCCCATGCACCAGCTGGCTCATGGGAAGGCTTGGTTTGTCTTCTTGTTGCGTCTCTTCCTGATCCCGGTGGCAGAGCCTGGCTCACAGGAAGGTGTGGTTTTCAAGGCTTCTATTGTGAACTAAGCATTTCAGTACATCTACTCTTGTACACCAGTGAAACTTTAGATTGTACGTTAAATTCTTCATATCATAGTGTATGATTCTAAAATTACTGATTATAACTTGATTTTATGAGAGATTTTTTAACACCTGTATGCCTCTCAGTTTTATTATTGTCAAAATGAGAATTTCATGGTGATGTAGGATTTATGGTAACATTCATCACTTAGCGCTATATTTTTTAAATAAAAAAGGCATTAAAAAAAAGTTTTCAGGCTGAGGTAGGAGGAGCATGGTGAGTTCGAGGCCGGCTTGGGCTACAACACGAGCACAAGGCCAGCCTGAGCTATGTAGTGCGACCCTGCCTCAAAAATACAGGGCCAGGAGTTTGGCTCAGTGGCTTAAGCACCTGCATGGCAGGTGTGAGGTTGTGAGTTCAATCCCTGGTGCCGGAAAAAAAAAAAAAGTTTTCACAATATACACAGTACGTGGTGAGAAAACAAGTAATTTTTAACTTATAGTGCTTTTCTTTCCCCTCTTAATATATAGTTTTTTTTAATTAGTAAAAGTCTATTAAAACAATTTGAATGAAAGTTAGAAGCTGACATCTTGAATTTCCCTAATAATCTTTTAACCCAAGATAGATTACATTCATATGAAATTCTAGAATAAGCAAAACTAAATTATTTTTTGGGAAAAAAAATCAGAAGAGTAGTTTCTCCTGAAGGGGTGGAGCACAGGAAATGTGCTGGGGGGTGATGGAACTGAAAAACCATCTATGGTTTGATAGGGTTTAGGTCATACAGGTAAGCGCATTTGCCAACTCAGGCTTAAGATTTGTGCATCTGGCTGTATTGTATTTCACATAAAAATCATACATATTGAATTTAATGATAGGTGTGTTATCATATTAAGGGAAGTGTACTGAGATGGGTTAATCGATAAATAGAGGCAACAGGTGCATGATAAAGCAAATATTATAAAATATCAATGGTAGAATATAAGTGGTGGGTATGTGGGTGGTCACTGACTTATATCTGAATTTTTGAATAAAACGGAAAAACAGAACCCATCTAAAGACTTTACTTTCTATTCTTTGACTCCTAAAACTCCATCTTACTTAATTGCTCTTTCCCTGTTAGAAATTCCCATTAGTTATAGGATTCATCTTCAGCCCCACAAATTCTTCTTTTTTTCCTCTTCACAGATTATTCTTACTTTCCCTTTTTCTAATGGTAATGGCAGTCAGCTAGGTGTGAACATTTCCCAGAGTAAAACTTATCCTTCTTTCCCTTCTTCCTTATTCTTTACTCCAATTAAGCTCTGAATTCCTATTTTCACCTTAGTCTTTTTTAAAAAATATGCATTAGCACTGCCTTAATTCTACACCAATTACCTGCATCCATGGAAAAATACAATAATTTTGTAAGGTGATAATTTGTATGTAATTTAAAAAGATATACATCTTCATTCATGCTTGTCAATAGGATGTTTCTGATAGAGAATGAGAATTAGTATATCCTAGGTTATTGTACGTCTTCAAACTCTGAATTCCAGTTTAACCTCCTTTTAGTTTGTGTACTAATGACTTGAAGCAGTTTTGGATAATTTACACACATACACTTGTAACAGACACACACACACACACACACACACACACACACAATGGTCTACAGAAAATTCGTCCCGTGAAGTGATTTATGCTAAAATCATCAGTTACATTTTGAAAGATATCTGCCACCAAGTCTATCATATCATTCATTTATCTGTGGGCCTATTTCACAACTAATTTATCTTGGGAGACTCACCAAGGAGTGAAACTGCTTACAGTTAGATGCCCCATAGGTGCTTTATTAAGTTCTTTTTTCCTGATGAGTATACTAATGGGCTGTTGGTTAACATCTACCTTAAAATTTTCCCTTATTAAAGTAATTGCACCTGGGATATAGTATTTTGGAGCCTCAATTATCTGTCTGTATGTTGAAATGTAACTGATTTTTATGAGGAAGAATTTAGCTCTGTCAAAAATACTTTCCCTGATGAAATGTGAGGTGGCCATTAGCAGAAACTTCATTCTTAAAGGGGCCTGGTCAGACTCACTCTGCATTTGGATGTCACAGTGCAAGGGCCTTTGGAGATCTCCATGTTTCTGAACAGTGTGATAGTCACAGAAAAAAAAATTTTTTTGGAAATTACTTTTAAAATATGCAATCCACCAATTCTTGCAGATATTTTAAGTTTTATTTTCAGAGGATGCCAGATCATATATACCAGGGAGGTATATAATTGGCCTATAAACTTTTAGCAAATTATAATTTGGCCAATTTACTATAACTTGAATTTGTAATTGAATTTATTTATTTATACCTACGAAGTATCGAGTGCCTATTCTGTCAGGCATCATGTTCTCAGTGAATCATATTTATATATTTGTATCTTATAGATCAGGATAGTGGAGCTCAGGAAAATTACACAGCTTGTACATGGCAATAATAGGATTCAAACCCGGGTTTGCTTCATTATTCAGTCTACCAGCCTTACCACGCTGGGAAGGCTCCCGGGGAATTTCCCACTGTAGCACACACTACACAGCCTTAATTTAAGCATCTGTAAATATACCTTGATGAACATTATTGTTTTTAATCTTGGTCCTGGTTTTATCCTTCATTCTTTAATTATTTTATCAATTTATTTTTAAGCCTTTGTAATAATATATTTTTAATTAACTGCCTAAAATCCTTTTGGATTTATGTTCCACTTAAGTACAAAGAAAGACCCCTCTGAAACCTGGTAGTGAATACTTTTACTTATTGTTGATTGGGTTTTTCTCATACTAAATGCTTTTATTAAATTTTTAGGTTTCTGTTGTAGTATGTTAACACAGTTTAAGCTATGGAATAACTGAGGAAAGTCTATATTAAAATGCTGCTGGTGCCTTTAAATGCAGCGAATAAATTGTACCTTAGACTTACCTTTCAGACAAACACACATTTTGTCCTGGCATAGCTAATCACATGTCCAAGGAAAGGGGAGGGAGGTTTCAAGTTAAGGAATGAATGTTCATCATAAATATAATTTGAAATTGCATTATTTTGCTCCCTTGCTTTATAAGGACATGGTTTATGGACATCTTGCAGAGATCAACTCATTGGTACCCTGGTACCATTTCTCTTTTACTGTCCTTTGGTTGTCTAACATTCTGAAGGCAGCTGTTTACTTTAGAAGGTACAGGTTTTTTCCTAGTAGAAACCATCCCTTTGTGTCATTTTGGGGAATGCCTCTTCTGTTATGTGGTGTTACTCTAGACGGCCGGTTATGGTTTGTGTCTGGATATCCCCCCAAAGCCTCATTCAGTCATGGGGGTGGGCTTCTAGAGTTTGTGATTGATTCAGGGTCCAATGCTGGGATTATGGGTGTGAGTGCTACACCCACCCTGGGGTGGGGAGCCTATATACAATAAGGGATGGAAAGAGGTTTGTTCTCACTCTCCCCCTTTTGACTCTTGTGGCTCTTGTTGTCTTCTGCTGTCATGAACTATTTTTCCTCTGCCATGCCACCCGGCCCTGGAGGCAGCTGATTACAGGCTGAAACCTCCACAGGCTGTGAGTTAAATAAACCTTTCCTCTTTTAACGTTGGGTGTTGGGTATTCTCTCAGCAATGGAGAAAAGTAACTAAAACATGCCCCAAGTTCACTGTCATTAACAGAGGATCTGTGGTTAAAGAGTCATTCAAAAGGAACATTCTGCCTCTCTAGTATCCAGAGATTTTCTTGGTAAAGGAAGTGTGGGCCAGCATGCAACAGTGTCCCACTTGCTCCTCTGGCTCTCTGTGCCAAGTTTCGTGATGGCATAATATCTTTTTTACCTGACATGCTTTTATTGTTGACTCTAACCTTTGCTCTTTTGTTTGGTTCACTGGCTGGGCCTTATGAAAAAAGTTCAGACTTGTAGCCACCTTTGGCTTTCAGAAGTGCTGTGTTGCTGACAATCTCAGGGGCTAATTAGATGAGGCACAGAAAATATTTGTCACTTAAATTCCAAGACAGTGATTTGGCGAAATGAGATCTACTAGGTTTAGGATAAAAATGGAGGAGAAAGAGATACAAATTAGGACTCATCTCATGCTAATTTGATATTCTGAGAATCGTAAATGCTGGACTTCTGTTTTCAGAGTCATTAATGCTGCTCAAGTTATATATGGGGACAAAAGAGTAAATAGTTTTGAAAAATTTTCATTTCAAATTATGCATGCATAAAAAAGATTGGGAGGATTTATATTCTTGCTTTTTACTTCATATTAGCTCCTTCAACTAAGATGGTTTCCTCTTGTTATACAGTGGTGTCTCAGTATAGCATAGATTGGTTCCAGGACTTCAGACACCAGCCTCTACAGATGTTAAGTCCCTTACACCCTTAATATAGTGGCAAAGGTTTGCTTACTTTAAATCATCTCTAGATTATCATATCTAATACAATACCTATACATCACTTCATCTGAATGCATTCTGCTTAGTACTCAGCATAAGACAAAGCTTTCGAGTTTAGTTTTTTGAAACTTTCTGGAATTCAAAATTTTTTTTTTGTTTTTTGAGTTCTTTTGGTCTGTTTGTACTTGCAGTTGTGGAAGGCCAACTGTAATGCAATTTTTCTCTCTTATGTACTTATTTCAGGAGTTTGGAGTCAATATTTCTAAGGGCCTGGCACATTAAGCTTTCATGTACTTGGAAGGAGTCTTTGAGGTGGGAGGACCCCAGGAAGAGGGAGGACTAACAATGAGGGGCTGGGAGTTTTACTCTGCAGTGGCGCACTTAGCTTGCAAGTCCCTGGGTTCAAGCCTCAGTACTGAAAGTAAGTTTTTTTAAGGAACAAAACCACAGAATGAATCCAAAGAAAAATGGAAGGAGACGAGTACAATGGTACACGTGTGTAACCCCAGTTAAATGGAAGCCTGTGGCAGTAGGACTGCAAATTCAAAGCCAGCCATGGCCACTTAGAGGTCCTGTGTCATGAAAAAGGATGGAGGTTATAGCTCAGTGATGCACCAATGGCAACTTATTAATGAATAATAGCAGATAGGTTAAATTCTTCCACCAAAACATCCCACTGGTCCATCCTCTTACTATTGTTTCATGTGTCTGTTTTGTGGTATGGGGAAGTGAACCTAGAGGTTCTCTACCACTAGCTACATCCCCAGTCCTTTTTTAATTTTTAAATTTGGAGACAATCTCACGAAGTTGCCCTGGCTGGCCTTAAATGTATGATTCTCCTGACGCAGTCCCCCAAGAGCTAGAAGCACAGGTGTGCATCAACACACCTTGTAGAAGACTACATCAGCACCTCTCCTTGAATGCAGAACAACTGCTGTAACATTAGTTAAATCGAGTCTTATTTCCATACACTGATATGTACAGAGCTGGCTATGGTATATCTCTCTTCAATTGGCTCTTAGCAATGCAACTAAGGCCAGCTGAAGTACTGATATGTAATCTTTGAGGCCATTCTGACAGTCTTCTGTTTCCTTGCATAGTGCTTTCTGTAAAAGATATGAGCACAGCTGGATGGCAGAGCCACTTAGCTCCAGGAATGTCAACTAGGTACGAGCCTTGAAATAAAGAGGCTATGAGTCCCCAGGGCACAAAAGTTTACATATCAGAAACTGAAGCAACAGTCTCCAAAAACAATTCAAATGCTACCTTAATTGAATTATGCAGATTGAGCCTACTGCATGTCATCTTTCTCCCTGCATATTGTGAAGATGCTTTACAGCCAGCTCGTTACTCACCATCCCCACTGTCACTCATCCTTGAACCACTCCCTTCTTCATGAGATAATTAACTCTGGGAAAGGCCTTGGATCAGGGTCTTTGTCTGCATATCCTCACTGGGATTGGGCTTACAACCCCTTGGCTGCCCTTAACTTTGAGTATGTCTTGGTGTCTTTACTCTCGCCATGGGTTGCATTGGGGATGGTAGATTGGAATTAACTTGCCAGGATTCCAGTAACGAATGTCTCAATGGGATTACAAATATAACTTTCTGGATTGTGCGGGAGATTAGAAAAGGGATTACAATATTTGGACTACAATAACACCTGACTTATGTACTTCATATTTAGAAAAACTTTTTATTACTAGAGTGATTTTAATAAGGAATAATTCAGCTTTCTAATTTTACTTATCAACAAAATATTAATGCCAAATTAGAATGCCTGGATAACGTGAGAATGGTATTCTAGCAAAGGCAATGATGGCCTCACAGAGTAAATGTGGGTTTCCACTAGATTTGGTCAAATATTGAACAGATATCTCCATTAAGGTCTCTTTGGGGTCAAGAGGCCCAAATAAAGAACATTTATAAAGACAGACAGGAGGGTAAGGAAACCCCATGGAAGAGAATCTGCTAAGGAGGATCTTGCCTTGGGCCTCATTTTTTTTTTTAGCTTCCTTATCAAATTGTCTGCAAGGTTTTTAGATCGTTATTAATGTATTTTCAAACATTTTCACTACAACCATGCTCCACCATCTATCAAGCTTCTATCCAACAGAATCTGTTAGGTTACATCAAATGCACCTAAAACATCAAAGCGCTCATTTGTGGTCAGTTAACGGGAGAATGAACTCATTCTAGTGTGGTTGTTCTGGCTCCTTCTGGCCCAGGGTACTAAGGAGGAAAGGGGAAGAAGAAAGTCCTCACAGTCATTTTGGCTCTGGTTTAGAGAAAGGGTGACTGCACTTGGGGTTCCCCCTGCAGAGGGGACCCCCCCGCCCCCCAGGAATCTGGGCCCTTGTGTGTTGTACTTCCTCCCACACCCAGCCCTCTCCTCCTAGCTCTGCTCAGCATTCAGAGAAGCTGCCCAGCTGCTTTTGTGCATTTTTACCTCCCAGGTGGAGGCTCCACCTCATGACAAGCTGCCCGCCTGGGCTATGTAACTTATCTCTGCAAGAGCAGTTCTTGTTTTGGTTAGCGCTTTAGTTATAAAGATGTAAAAGTCTTTTCCAAGCTGATATTTACCGTAAGTTCTTTGCTTCTTGATGAACACTTTTGTACTCTACTGGTCTTCAGGAACATGTATTTTGTCTGTATTATAATAGTGAGTCTGTACTTCACACTGAGCAGCTGTTTAATAAATGGTGACAGTTGATGACCACAGGCATCTTAGAAAGTGAACCCAAGGAATGACTACTGATAGCCAGAACTATTTAAAAATGTTCAACATTTTTAGCCACTAGGGAAATACAAATCAAAACCACACTGAGATTCCAGTTGCCCCAGTCAGAATGGTTATTTTTTAGAATACAAAAAATAAATGCTAATGAGGATTTGGGGAAAAGGGAACTCTTTACACCTCATTACAAGAACTGAGCAATATCATTTGACCCTTGAGAATACAGAATCTTTAAATATCATTTTAATTTGCAAGATACATTTCTCACTACTGCTTTAGAAAAACAGAAGGTGACTTTTCATTTTCAAAGACTGATGAACAATCCTCCATGAGTTCTTGAAGTTCAGTAATAGGAAACTGTACTTGTTTTTCAAACCATTTGGCAACTGAGAGAAGCTTCTGGTCACAAAATGCACGTCCGATGAACTGCAAACCTATTGGCAGCCCCTGGGGTGAGAGGGCCGCCGGCACGCTCACAGCTGGCAACCCTGAGGAAAAGACAGAAACCCATCCGTTGATTAATTCTCCATCCTAAGAAGCTCACATCTATTCTGCTTTTCAGTGCTAACAGGTAAAGGCAGAATAGGTTTGTTTTGAGACAGGGTCTCACGCTGCAGTTCAGGCTGACCTAGAACTCACTAGGTAGCCCAGGTTGGCTTTGAACTTACAGAAATCCTCCTGCCTCAGGCTCCCGGAATTACAGGCATGCACCTTCACACTAAGCTCCAGAATAAGGCTTTTAAAAAACAACAGAAATACTACACTATATAGTATATGTGTTTTGCACCACGTTCTGCTCCCTTAACAATGTACCTGAGAAATCACTGTTTCGTAGGTGTAAGATCTGAAGCTTTGAAACTGCTAAAAGAAAACAGAGGAGACACTTTAAGCCACATCTATAGGCAAAAAGTTCCCGAACAGGACTCCAATAGCACAGGAGATAGCAAGAATCAAAAATGGGGCTAGATCAAATGGCCAAGTTTCTGCACAGAAAGGGAAACAACACAACAAAGAGACAGCCCACAGACAGAGTAAGGAAATCTTTGTCAGTTACTCGTTTAACAGAGGACTGATATCTAGAATATACAAAGAACTCAAAAAACTTAACACCAAAGAATTAAATAGCCCAATTAATAAATGGGCAAATGACCTGAACAGACACTGCCCAAAAGAAGTACAAATAGCCAGTAACTCTAAACATGCTCAACATCTTTAGCCATTAGGGAAATGCAATCAGAACCACACTGAGATTCCAGTCGCCCTACTCAGAATGGCTGTCTTTAAGAACACACACACACAAATGCTAATGAGGATTTGGGGAAAAGGGAATGCTTTACACTGCTGGTGGGCATGTAAGTTGGTATAGCCACTATGGACATCAGTATGGCGTTTCCTCAAAACTCTAAAACTAGGTTAGATCCAGCTGTATCAGTCCTTGGCATACACCCAAAGGAATTAAAGTCAGCACACTGCAGGGACACCTGCACACTCATGCTTGTTGTGATATAATTCACAATAGCCAAGATATGAAGTCAGCCTAGGTGCCCACCAACAGATGAATGGAATAAGAAAATGTGGCATACACAGGACTGAATGTACAGCCATGTTTATAGCAGCACAATTTGTAATAGCTAGATCTTGGAAACAACCTAAATGCCCATCAACTGACGAATGGATAAAAAAGATGTGGTATTTTTATACAATGGGGTACTACTCAGTCATAAACAAGGATAAACTACAGACTCCATAGGCAAACGTATGCAACTTGAGACCATACTCATAAGTGAAATAAATAAGACTCACACGTGTAAACATCATATTGTCTCACTAGTGTGAGAAGCTGAAAGAAACAACATACGTATATGTATATATACATACATAAAAAAGATAGGTAAGATAGTTAGTTATACTACTGATTTCTCTGAGTTCACTGAAGAGAAAGATTTGTGCAGATATTGTTTGGACAATTGAATGAAGATGTTTTGTGCTCTGGGTGAATGATTTGGGGATGACAATGTGCAATGTATGTACCATTTTTGCCCCAATGGACGTGTTTTCAAATTTTGTCTTTTTTTTTTTCTCATTGAAATAAAATCGGTTTTTTAAAAAAAGAAAACATGTTATATATTCACAATGTAGCATTATTTAGCCATAATGAAGAACAATATTTTGTCATCTGAAAGAAAATGGATAGACTTGGAGATAATTATATTGAGCAAAATAAGCCAAGACTCAGAAAGACAAATATTGTATGTTCTTCCTAATATGTGGAATCTAAAAAAAGATAACATGAAAGTCAAAGGGGAGCTACTATTAGACAACAAGAGGGGAATAGGGAGAAAGGGAATGTAAGAGGGGGATGGAGATGATCAAAATACACATGTTCAAATCTTTTTATAAAATTAATAGGCACTAATAAAAGGAAATCACTTTTCAATTCACAGAGACCTTCACTCTTTTTTTTTTATAACTGTGTAGTACTCCATTATCTGGTTTTATCATAATTTATTGAACTAGTTTTCTATGGTTAGGCATTCAGGTTGCTTTTAACACTCAGTTATTTCGTATAATGCCATAGAACACAATAGCTATATATGTAGTTTTGCTACTCTTGAAAGTTTCTTAGATGTAGAGGGATTGCTTTATCAAAGGATAAATGCATATACAGTGAGAAATTCTCCAAAGATGTAACAGTTTGAAATTCCATCAGCAAAATAAGTGTTTCTTTTCTTAGGGTCTGGCCAACAGAATGTGTTTTGAGCTTTTCAGTGTTTGTCAATCCATTAATTAAGAATTAGCTTGTTTAAATGCATTAGTTTGGGATACTTTTAATTCCAGGTTTGGGACAGAGAAAGTATAAGATTCCAGGACATCTTGTTATGTCACAAAATAAGTTTTCAAAAATTGCAATGAGAACAGATCTAAAGGACACAAGCAACCTAAAGGGATTCCTACAGGCTATATCTGGGATAACCTGAGCACCGAAACAATAATGACAGTAAATGCTTTTAATAGATCCAATTTGTTTTTTTTTTAAACCAGGAATCGAACTCATGACTTCACACTTGCCAGGCAGGCACCGTACTGCTGAGCTATATCCCAGCCCAATAGATCCAATTTTTACAATGGGTGTAGTGACACACACCTGTAATCCCAGTGTATGGGAGGCTGAGCCAGGAGGTTTGCTTCAAGTTCAAGGACAGCCTGGGCTACATAGTGAGTTCAAGGCCAGCCTGAACTACATAGACCCTGTCTCACAAAAACCAACCAACCAAACAAACGAACAAACAAAATAGATCCAATTTTTTGAAACAGAAACCTCTTATTTAGAGAAGTGTGTTAGCTAATAAATGTAGGAGAAATGTTGAAGTTAGAGAAGTCCACAGTTCATAATACTCTATGTAAGGCTCATCAGTGGATGCTAAAACTGACCTCAAATTATCAGGGAATAAAATATTCACATAGTCTTAGCATCACTCCACAAGTTACTTATAAATGATAAAAGGAAAATGTGCTTTTAAAAGAAAAATCTGAAAAAAAAATTGACAGTTACTTCTTTAGCTAAGTGATTAATTTAGCTTTTAAAAGCGGGATAAAATGCTATTTACTGTTTCCTGGCATGAAATGTATGTAGTATTATCTGCCAAAAATGTTTAACTCAACCCAATTATGAGGAAATAATTGGACAAATCCAGCCTATGGATGGGATATTCTACAAACAACTAGCTCGATGGAACTCTTCTAAAAGAAGCGTTAAGAGAAAAAAATTTAAAAGGTAGGAGATTTCTCATGAGAAACTAAGCAGGACAGAAGAAAGTGGCACAATTTTTTGAAGTGTCAAAGAGAACTGTTAAACCAATAATAATTGTTAAACTAGAACTCAATACCTAGCAAAACCAAAACCAAAAACTTAAGGAAAAAAAAAAACTGTTATAAAAGGAAAAAGCAATCAAGACATTTTCAGAAGACAAGAGAACAGAATTTGCTGCCATCAGGCTGACCTTAAAAAAATAACTAAAGGAAATTCTATTTACAGGATCTTGGTACTTCTGGAATGCAGAATAAACAGAGAAAGCAGAAGTAGGGGCAAATACAATAGTATTTCTTATCTTCTTGAGTTGTTAACATTATGTTTGATGATTGAAGCAAAATTATAATATAGCCCGATGTGGCTCTAAAATAACAAAATCACAAGAACATGGGGTAATCTTTTTAGATTTTAAAAAGATATTAACAAGCAGAAGACGTGTGGACAAAACAACTTATAAGTGACATTCTTAGAACATTAAAAAATTTAATTATGGTACACAGTCACATTATTTCTGAATTAATATTAGTCTTCTTAGGTGTGATAATGGGATTGTGGTTATGAAGAAACATGTCTTTAGGGATTAATGCTAAATTATCTAGGCATAATATGTCACAGCATCTAAAACTTTTAAATGATTCAGCTAAAAACATGGTAGTGTGTGTGCCTGGAGAGAGAGAGAGAGACAGAGAGAGAGACAGGGAGAGAAAATGAGGCAAAATGTTCACAAGGACAGGTCTAGGTGAAAAGTTTATCAGTATTCATTATACTATTTCAATGTTTCTGGTTTAAACTTTTTTTTAGGTTTTTTTCTTTTTTTTCTTTTTTTTTTTTGGTTTTCTGAGCCAGGGTCTCACGGTGTAGCCCAGGCTGGCCTCAAATCACAGCGATCCTCCTGCCTCAGCCTCCTGAGTGCTGCAGTTATAGGCATGTACCATCACACTCAGCTAAACATTCTTGAAATGAAATTTAAGAATATTTTAGCTGTACTGGTTCAGAATATAGGTGTGTATGTGTGTGAGAGCCAAGAGTACATGCACACAGAGGTACATGTGTACACACACACACATACTCCTTACTATTCCAGAAAGATAGGCTATGGCTTTTAGGGAACCATCTAGCTAGAGCCTAACTTGAGGGCCAGGGTACCTGCCTAAAAATTTTAAGAAAGCCAGAACATCCGTCAGTGATCCTCACCCGCCATGTTGACCGCCTGTGTAAAAATATCATCCTGGGCGCTCCGCGTTCTGTTGTCTTCCTTGATAAACTCCAAGTATGGCACTGCCTCACTCAGGGTGGTGGGGGTCAGCAGGATGTCCACTCCAGAGTTAAAGACTTTCACAAAATTATTTGCAATGAGGCGCCTCACTTTCTGGGCTTTGATGAAATAATTTTCATAGTTTCTGTGGGGGAAAAAAAAACACAAGATATTTTGAGATCTTTTTCTATTTTGCTTCAAATCAATTCTCTTACATTAGGCATATTAAAGAACCACTGGTTTCTCAGCCTTTGTGACACATACGATAAGGATTCTTTCTTTTGCAATGCTAAGGATTAAAGTCAGGGCCTCATATATACTATGTAGGGAGTCAGTCACTGAGCTAAATCCCCAGCTCTTTTTATTTTGAGACAGGTTCTCAATAAGTTGCCCAGCCTCCAGAGTAGCTGAGGTTACAAGAGTGTGCCACTCAGAACAAGAGTCTTAGTAATATATTAAAGCTGGGTATGATGGCACACACCTGTAATCCCAGCACTTGGGAGGCTGAGGCAGAAGGATCACCTTGAGTTCAAGGCCAGCCTGGGTTACATAAGTGAGGTCAAGGCCACCCTGCACCACATAGTGAGATCCTGTCTCAAGAACCAAACCAAGCCAAGCCAAATCATATAAAGATGAATTGCGTTCAACTAGACTGCCATTTTGAAAGTTTGTACAGCTGGCATTTAACCAGTCAGAATTCACTACTAGATACACTTCTACACATATAATCACAAAACATTAATACTCCCAGGGATGACATTAAATCAGGACATTCATTTTTGGGTGAGGAAAATCAGGTGCACAGCAATTAAATAACTTTCAGCAAATTATAATAACAGGCAGTAGAACAGAAAAGAACATAGGCCTCTAGAGGCTCATCCAATCTTCTATTCTTTCATCTGCAATAAAATGACAACGAAATTACTGTAAGGATTCTAAGGTTTTATAAAATTCTCACATGTTGCCTGAATTAGACACTAAAAACCACTTCACAAACAGAAACTGGGAAAAGCACACAGTATTTGCAGGTTTGTATCTTACAGCTAGCACAGTCCAGGAATGGAGACAGAAAATTAAAGGATGCTTACTTTACCAAAAGGCTAAGAGAAAACATGGACATAAAACAAACACAGGTCAGTGGCACAAAGAAAAGGAAGAAAAAAAACATTTCCAGTTTTCTGAAATTGGTTAAAGAAGGCTGACAAAAGAACTATTCTTTGTCCTCAACTATAGAAATGTACATAATAACTCAGTCGCACTGGGGACTGAATGAGATAAAAAAAAATTGGAAATCTTTTTTATCCTAAGCAGAGTGCTACATGGCTGTCAGATATCCTCTGTACCACTTGACTACAGAGTCTACAGAGACACGAATACTGGCATCACATATACTGTATACAACACAAATGAGAGTTGATAGTTTAAATACTATATTGGGTTGGAGGGTTAGTTCAGTGGTACAGCACTTGCCTAGCATGTGCAAGGCCCTGGGTTCAAACCTCAGTGCACACACACACACACAAAATGATATTAATAGCATTCCCTAAACCTAAATTTTCTAAAACTACTGCTTTCTATTTAATGTTTCCTACTTGAAATGTGGTTGAAAAGTAGATTTCTGCTTCCACATACAATGAAGCAATAGGGATAAGATCTTGTCTTCTTAGCCAGAATACTAGATAAAATATATGAAACTATCATTTTCAGACATTAAACAAAGGCCTTCGGGAGAGAGTTCTGAGAGAGGCACACAAGCTAATCCTGTCACCTCTCCACTTTCACGCCTAGAGGTAATTTTCATGGCTCAATCCAAAAAGAGAACCTACACAGAATTCGGACAGGTGGGTCTCAGCAAGTTAAACAGAAATCTAAATAAAGTTCAGAAATAAAAAGAGCTGGAATTTCTAGAGGTCTGAAAGGAGAGAGCAGCAGAGAGTTGAAGAGATGTGCAGAGATCCCTCAGGCCCTGAGTACTGATCTATGCCTGGATGAGAAGAAAGCCCCAGTGTGGGGAAAGAATCCCCCCCCAAAAGAAGAGGTCAAACAATTCTTACAGGTCACGTGCGGCTGAAAAGTGAAAAGACCGCGTAATAGATGCAGACTCTGGGAGCATCTTTGCGGCACTGCCTTAGACCTAAATTAGCCATAAACCAAAGGCTTCTTTGGACTATTGACAGAACTTAAAGCCCCAAAAGGATCCAGTATATTTCAAGCAACTTGTCTCAGTCACTTTCTCATCGCTGGACACAATACCTGATTCCCACAACATAAAGGACAGCTTTATTTTGGCTCATATTTCAGCTCACAGTCTCCAAAAGAAACAGCAGGGCAGAGGTACACGGCAGTGGGAGGAGCTTCCCACATCATGGTGACCAGGAAAGCAGAGAGCAAGGCAGGAGCCGGGAACGGTCAATAAATACATGAAAAAATGCTCAACATCTCTGTTCACTAGAGAAATGCAAATTAAAACAAGCTGAGATTCCATCTTCAGAAAAAAATGCCTACCATCAAGAAATCAAAACAAATACTGGTGAGGCTGCAGGGGAAAAGGAGCCCTTCTGCATTACTGGAGGGAATGGAAACTTGTGTAACCAGTATGGAAATTTCTCAAAACACTAAAACTAGAAATTTCATTTAACCCAATTCTTTTAGGTATCTTTCTGAAAGAGTTAAAGACATCATATAACAGTGATATGTACAGACCCTTGTTTATAGCAGCACAGTTCACAATAGCTAAATCTTGGAAGTGGCCCACACGCCCATCAACACATGAATGGATAAAGAAAATGTGGTATTTATACACAGTGGAATACTATTCTACCATAAAGCAGCATAAACTTAAGTCACCTGTAGGAAAATAGATGCATCTTGAGACCGTAATGTTAAATGAAAGAAATGAGATATACAAGCTTAAATATTGCACGGGATTGGGGCTGGGGATTTAGCTCAAGTGGTGTAAGCACTTGCCTGGCAAGTGTAAGGTTGTGAGTTTGATCCCTGGAATCAAAAAAAAAAAAAAAAAATTGCATGGGATCTTCTATATGAGAGAACCAAAGTATAAGTAATTTAAAGAGCAAGATAAAAACATAATAGCTAAGCCAGGTGTGGTGGCGCACACCTTTAATCCCAGCACTCAGGAGGCTAAGGCAGGAGGATCCTTGTGAGTTCGAGACCAGCCTGGGCTACAAAGTGAGTTCAAGGCCAGCCTGAACTGCATAGTGAGACCCTGTCTCAAAAAAATAGGGCAGGGGATTTAGCTCAGTGGTGTAAGCGCCTGCCTGGCAGGGGCGAGGTTGTAAGTTCAATCCCCGGTACCAAAAAAAAAAAGTAGCTAACGAGGTAGATCTTTTGCAAATGGGAAGGGGATCAAGAGATGGAGGAGTGGGAGGGGAAAAGCAGGGAAAGAAAAAAGAATTAAGATGTGCTATGCACATGGACCAACTCCCCTGGATAAACGTAATCACTATGTGCTACAAATTTGTACTAATAAAATTTTTTAAAATTTAAGAAAAATCTCAAGAGAAAAAAAATTATTTATAGAAATAACAAGGTAGAAAAAAAGGTTAAAGGAGAGAAAGGACAAGCAGAACAAATAGACAAATAACAAGAAATAGACTTAAATGTGGTTCAGAAATAAATATTTATGCTAATTAAAAATAAACTTGGAATTCTTAATGGACTTATGTTTATGGAATAAAAGATAACAGAAGAATGCAAGAGTCTAAGCTATCAGGAGAATAAAATGTTAGGACTTTTTGCAGTTCTGAGCACCTTTTTAGAAAAAAAGTTGACTTTTTTAGGAAAAAAAGTACCCCACCCTGTTTTTCCTATCACTCGTGTTCACCCATCATCCCTGCCACAGACAACCCCCCCCCAGAAACAAACAAGTTGACCCAACTTGAAACTGAGTCAGAAGCTAGGGATACCAGCAGTGATTCTCTCTTTTCTTACTCTCCCAACTGGTAATCATATAAGATGTTTTCAAAGTCTTCTTCAATTTCATTTTATGCTATTGCAGTGACTGATACAGTCCTTCAACTTGTGCCTTAACAAATCCAATATGATTTCAATCAGTAACAGTTGGTAAATATATCTTTTTGTTTATTTTGGTTTTTGAGACAAGGTCTAACTACGTAGCTCAAATTGGGCAGGACGGCACATGCCTGTAATCCAAGAACTCAAAAGGCTGAGGCAGGGAGGATCGCTGGGAGTTCAAGGCCAGCCTGGATTACATAGTGAGACTGGATCTCTTAAAAAAAAAAAAAAAACAAGAACATATATAACTAACTATGCTGTTCAAGCTGGCCCTGAATTTTTGATCCTACTGCTTCAGCCTCCCAAACACTAGGATTATAAGTATGTGCTACGATGCCCAGCTAAATGTAATACTTTTAGCTTAATAGAGTCTTTGCTTAGAAAATTTCTTAATATTTCATTTTTCCTACTTCTAAGTAATCACAAGCATCTGTTTAAATGCAGAAGAGTCTTTTAATAAGGGAAAACATCAAATCGTATTTTTTGGAAAAGTAACTCTAACTGTTGGTCATGAGAGGATAAACAGACTGGTACTTATCTGTTCCGGCCTTGAATGCATGGAAAAAAACCTTTCAGAAGCGATTCATCTACAATAACCACTTGCCTTTTAAAAATTAATTAATTAATTATTTAGTTAGTTTTGTGGTACTGGGGATTCAACCCTGGGCTTCTGTACTGAGCTATATTCCCACATCGCCAGGCCCTTTTTAAATTTTGAGATAAAGTATCAGTCGCTAAGATGCCCAGTCTAGGCTTGAATTTGCAATCTTCCTGCCTCAGCCTCTCAATGTGCTGCTGGAATTACAGACATGCACCACCACCATGCCAGGCTTCTGTTGGTTTTTTACACTTCTCAGTTCTTTTAGACTCACTGGTGGGGAAAAGGAATCTTATTCACAAGACTGTGAATAAACTTGAAGGCAATTTAAGTATGTAGAGGCATTAGTAATTTGGAATTTTTGTTTTGTTTGTATGAGTAGGCTCTCACGATGCAGTCCTCCAGGCTGGCCTGGAACTCACTGTGTAGCCCAGGTCAGCCTCAGATTGTGGTGATTCTGCTGCCTCAGTCTCCTGAGAACTGGGATTCTAGAGGGATGCCACCACACGTATTTGGAATTCTTTCTTAAAGCAAAATATAAACAATGCAGAAGAAAACTCAGTTGATTCACTAATTTTTTCAAGAGACAATATAAACCGTTGCTTAAGGCTCTAACAGCAATAAGCCAATGTGGCAGTAACAGCCACATGACAATTGATGAAGCTAAAATTTTTCAGGCTTCCTACTTAGTTCATACTGATCACTGAGCTACAACAACATTTTCTTTTAAAAGTTTGAATACCTTGGAAACAAAAGTGTCATAAATAGAACTTTTCTAATTCAAATAATAAATAATTATCTTAACTGATAAGACTTGACAGATGTGAAATTCCAAGACCAGAGAAAAGATTTAAATTAATTGTCTTACTCTTTTAGTAAGAAAAAGTTTCCTGAAAGAATTCTTCCTCTGACAACATCATTGAACCCTTCCCGCCTGGTGGCAGCATACATGGCTTCAGTAGACACATTAATGTCACATCTATGACCTGAAAACAAAAGAAAGATACATGCTACTTCAAAAGAAAATGAAGTTTTGGCTGAAAACAGCTTAGATAAACACTTTAAGTCACCAGTACTAAAATTTAGGGAACTTGCTCTTACTAGTTTGCTTTGTATATCTGCCTTGCTACTGACTAATCATGGAAAGAAAAGAAAATAACCAAGAAAAACATCTTCATTTATTCACTCTCTCTTCCACCTCTCCAGCCATCCAAATATTGACTAGCCTTCTATCATGTCTCAGGCATGACACTGGATGAGCTGATCATACAGACAAGACATTATCCCTGCAAAGCATTCAGAGTCCAGAGAAATGAATGGAAGATACAGAGATTTAGGATGAATAGCATAATACAAAGCTAACAAGATCAAAGTAAAAGGATTCACTTATTTACTTTATTCAGTCATGAACATTACTTCAGTCAAAAAATTTTTTATCACTAGTGAATGAACCCTTCAAATGTCAGATATACAGTTACGTTAAAAACAAGACGAACAAAAAACCCAGCCATCTTACCATATTCTAGCCCATCAAATCTTGCCATATTTGATGCCACTTCTGATGTGCACAATACATGGTAGCAGACAATTGAATAAGAGGTGTGAGGTAGGGATACTTCAATCACTTTGGCTCCTGCAGACTCAAAGAGGCCAGCAGCTTTGGACCAGAGAGATCGTACTTCACTGGATAATTCAGGTACAAGATATTCCTTATAGGTAAAAGTCAAGGTACAGAAATTGGAACATCTACACAGTAGACAGTTTCACAATTTGCACACCATGACTTTGGCAGTACACTAGAAAACTGGGCACTATTGCTTGTAGGCAGCTAGAAAGAGGGAACCGAGAACATTTATGGCATGAATAAGCACAATATGATATTACTAGCTGGATATAACAATTTAAACATTGAAGATCTAGATGGAGAATTTGTATCTTTGAAATGTTCCTTAAGTATCAGGTATTCTGCTATATGGTTTTCAAAGGTTTCCTCACTTCATGCCTTTGATAACCCCACTGTGGAGTAGGTATTATCATTCCTCATTTTGTGAGTGAGAACTATTGAGACTAGAGAAGATAAGTAACTTTTCCACTATTACAGAGCAAGTCAATAGAGAAAGTAGGATTCTGAACTAGCTCTGTTTCTAAAGCTTGTCATTTGTCTGTCTTAAAAGCCACCAATAATTACCATATTGAAAGACTTCGAGCAAAGTAGCATTTCTCTACAGTAGGGGTCTCACCTGGAAGCAAATGTTGCCTTATGTTTGACTAAGGGACATTTGGTAATGTCTGAAGGAATTTTTGGTTGTGGTTGGTGGTAGGGGGTGCCAATATCTAGAGGTGGAGGCCACCAGGGATGTTGCTAACCATCTAACATATGTAGGACAGTCCCTCACAACAAAAAATTACCCAGCTTCAAACATCAATTGTGCTGAGGCTAAGAGACTTCTTACTCTGAAGTGTAACTTATCTTTTAAAGAGATTTTCAAAAAGATTTTTAAGCATTAATGTATTTCTAGATTTAAATTTTTTTTCCATTTTTAAAAAGCCAACAATTTACCATAATTATGCCTGTGTATGGATTGTTATGAGAATACACGTAGTAGCAGTAGCAGTAGTAGTGGTAGCAGCAGCAGCAGTAGTTGTGATGATACTAAAGGTAACATTTAGTAAGGACATACACCAGATGTGTGCCATGTTTTGGGGCTAAGTCTTTTACATCAGGGATTGGCAAACTGTAATCCATGGGCAAGATGTAGCCAGTCACATATTTTAAAAAATAAGTCCATCATACAAAATATGATTGGAAGGTATAGTGAATGCTTATATCTTTAAAAATTTATTACAGTATAAGATACATTGCCAAGAATCCCCTTCAAAATACTCTCCCTTGCTTTAAACACTTATCCTATCACATTTGCCACTTTCTGAAGCAGTTCTGTAGGTCCTTTTTGAGTGTCTTTAGTTGTACTGTCCTGGCTACCCTGACCAGAAACATTTACCTTTCATGGCCATTTTGACTTTAGGGAAGAGCCAGAAATTGCAAGGTGCCAGATCCAGGTAAAAAGGTGGATGAGGGCAGACCATGTCTTTATAAGCCTGTCTTGCCACTGGATGGCACACAGCAGCAGCACCACTTACTGAATTTTTTATCACATCTCAAAAAGACACCCACGAAAGATGACTTCCAGAACTGCTTCAGAAAGTGGCGAGTGTGAAGGGATGTGTATCTGAAGCGAGGGAGAGTATCTTGAGGAGAATTAATGGTAATGTGTCTCTTACTGTAATAAAGTTTTAAAAACTTAAAACACTCACTGTATGTTTTGATCACACTTTGTCTTCCTTAGTTTACATAATGTCTATGCCTTTTTTTCCCTCTGTAGTAACTGAGTTAACAAGACTATATGGTCCACAAAGCCTAAAATATGTATTATGTAGCACTTTGCAGAAAAAAAATTTACAGATCTTGTTTTACATCATAATCTAATGTTCCTAGTTCTATTATTTCAATACTTTCGTTATTCCCACTTTGGAAACAGGGTTTAGAGAGACTGAGTCATGAGCTTAAGTCACATTACTAATAAAGGTGGCACTATAGAGATTCAAGCCTAACCAATCGGGCTCTGTACTTCATTTGACAGTGTTCCTAAAAAGTCAAAAAAGAAAGAAGTTACCTTTGGAACTCCCACACATAGTTTGCTCACATCTGTCAAACTAGGAAGCAGAAACGGTTTAACTGGATCTTGCACTGTGGTAGAATCTTTGGGGTCATGTCCAGCCAGTACACCTGTAAGAAGAAATAGTTATATGTGACAGGCGTATTGTTTTATACTGAAATTGTTTCAAACGATAGGGAATCATATGAATACCCAATACAATCGCTGCATCGTCCACACATCTGGTTAAGATTCCTGGTACATCCATCGAATTCACCAGGGGAATGAGACCATGACGAGAAACTAAGCCATAGCTGGGTTTAAAACCAACAACCCCACAGTGGGCAGCAGGATTTCGGGTTGATCCTCCAGTGTCTGATCCTAAAGCCCTGGAATTTAAGTGGAATTCTTTTTAGAAGAATGACATACCTATTTTTGGAATTTACCCTTTAAATATATATTTTGAAGTGTACTTTCCCAATTATAAAAAGTATCACATACTCATCTCAGGAAACTCATAAAGTGTACAACACTATAAATGGGTAAGTAAACATTCTACTACTCAAAGGCAAACACAGTTAACATTTTGCAATATTTAACTCTTCTTTTAAAATGTATTTTTTCATAGTAGAGATCATTCTACAATCACAAATTTCAATCTCTTTTTGGCTTATTGTGAGCCTTTTACCATATCATTAAAATTACTGCAAATTTAAATTATGTATAGTATGCCGTAATGTAAATCTCAGTATTGTACATTATAATCTCCTATCATATACATACAAGTTGTATACCTTTCTTTGATGTTGACATTTAAAATAAATCAAATTAATGATAATTTTACACACTAAACACACCCCTCCCAGAATTCAGATGCAATCCTTTTACTACCTCACTTAGATATCATGGGTAAAGATGTACTATAACTTATATAAACATTTATGTTGTTCTTAGCTGATGTAATAAGTATATAATAACTCTGTAATGAACACTTTTTTTTAAGTACCGGGGATCAAACTCACAACCTTGCACTTGCCAGGCAGGCGCTTGTGCCAATGGGCTATATCCCAGGCCCATGTAATGAACACTTTTATTAAACATAAGTCTTTGTCCATATATCTGATGTGGCTGACTTCTAAGAAGTAGAGTTAATGGATGAAAGGGTTTGCTTACTATTATAAGTTTTTAAATTATATAATAATTTGTCAGGAAAATTATCCAATTTGTATTCCCAGATACAGTGAATCCAAGTGTGCTTTAATGTTTCAGTACCATCAGTGAGTTTTAGTAGTTTTAAACATTTCTGTTAACCAAAAACTTTTGGTAATGTACATTTTTGAATACTTTTTCATACTTCTTTGTATTTATATTACCCAGTTACAAAGTGACTATTCATTTCGTTAGCCACTCATTTAGAGTATGTGCTATTCTTATTTAAAAAACAAAAAGCAAACTAACTTTGAAATAAGCCAAAGAGAAAAATACTGCACGATACCACACTTACATGAGGTACCTAGAGTACTCAAATTCATAGGCAGCAAGCAGAAGGGCTTTTTCTAAGGACTGGGAGGAGGGTTGATGTGTTTCAGTGTTGCAAGATGAAAAGAGCTCTGGAGATTGTTTGCACAGTAACATAATTGACACCACTGAACTACAGACTTAAATATGGTTAAGATGGTAGATTTTATGTTTATTTTGCTCCCATTAAAATGAAATTTTAAACAACTCAGAAAAAAATTTTTTTTGGTAGAAAAGTAGCACACGTCTACTATAAAAATTAAAACATCATACCAGTATATGACAAAGTAAAATTCCTCTTATCACAGCTCCTGTAACAGCCTATTCCTTATTTTGATATACTTTCATCCAGACAGCCGCACTCCTGTGTAATGACTGATACCCACTCCTATGTAATTATTACTTTTAACATGAAGAAGCCCAAGTGTAGTGTTTTGCAACTTGTTTTTCACTTCACAAATTACCTTGGATAACTTTCCATGTCACTACATAGTGTCCTAGCTCATTCATTTTAGTGGTCGAATAGTATTTCCAAGAACCTTCCTGTTTTTAAAAGTATTATAAAAGAAACAAATCAAAGGGAGGGGGGCAAAAGCAGAGTATTTTATAGTTTGGGATACATTCAATTTGAAGTTACTTTTGGCTTGTGCTTCTGTTGGGTATATTTAAAGTGCAGTTTTAGACAGAGCAATGCTCCTAACAATAACATGGCATTTGTGCTTTACAGAAAATGCAAATTATGTTTCTTTTCTCACCAAGTTCATTTAAGCTACAAAATCAGACTGTTGCTTTCACAATTTTAAAAGCTACATTCTCTTATTAGCATGCATTGATGGCTGTGTAAAAGTAAAACCTACATTTCCATAGGAATTATGTGTCAAAATGCCATCTTCTCAAAGCACATTCCAAAAGACGAATGCCAAGTGGGATGCTGACGAAAAAAAAGCATCTAATCCCGCAGTTCTAACTTGTCAGAATGCTCATTAATATGAATGCCAACCTATCAAATTCCACAGAGATAAAGTGAAATGGTTTTACTTGTTAACAGGATTTCAGGAAAACTAAAAAAATTGAAAGAAACTAAAGCTCCATAACTCTAAAAAAATATAAATAATTTATTGGTTGCAATGCTTGTGAAAGAGGATAATTTTAGTGGATAATTAAGGAGATAAAATTATTGAAGAAATATATTCAATTTGGTTACATGGAGATTGATGAAATACATACAACGGCCTATTTATTCTTTAGGTGGTTAAGAAATGCTTTAAAAATGGGACTTAAGATACTAATCAATGAATTCTTACCAAATACAAAATATGACAGATAAACAAAATCAGCTCCTAACAAGGCTGAAAAAAATCTTACTCAATACAGATACTTAGTTGCATATTTGTTGAAAACACTGTTTTAAATACTCAATTGATAAATATTAGGGACATCTGATTTCTTTTTAAAGTCAGTTTGCTGAAAGAGAAACCATTACTAACAGCTCAGCAGCACTGAGCTAAAGTCACAGTACTATAGTCTATAAATATTTGTACAATCAGAAAGCAGACATTCAATATAGTACTTAAAAAATGAAATTCAATGGTTCATTTATGCTTATTGCTTTTTCTGCAAGATCTATGAAATCATGTTTTCAAAATAACCAGCTACTATAAAGAAAGTGTTCCTTCAAATTAAAGTTCACTGTCTAAAGTATATACGTCATATGCCGTTCAGGTGAGTGTACAGTATTTAGCAGATATAATTTTGATGTGTCTTTGAGGACAAATAGCTCACTGAAAAGAAATAAAAAACCCAGCATATGAATCCCCCTACCGCTGACTTTTGCACATGGCTGATGACCCTATGCAGTAGGATGAGGGTGACCGTACAGGGAAGAAAGCGTCTTACGCAAAGCACGTGAAGGCCGAGACAGCGGCTGCGCTCCCGCCCGAGCTTCCTCCAGCGATCAGCCAATCGGCCTCCTCACGCTCCCCTGGGGACCGTCGCCGCCTCTGTGCTCTATATTGCTTTGAGTAACTCCAGGGGTTCTTCACCGGCCCAAATACGCCATCTGTGCTTCCAGATCTGAGATGAAGAGGTACAGTGAGATGCCCTAGTAATTTTATGTGAAATCCCCATCTCCGACCTGTCTGCTATTTGCTTCTGACACTTGCAGCTTTGGATAATCCACCGTAGCTGGGGCTGGAGAAGCTCAGAGGCTTGCTCAGTTGTAGCTTTTACTGATTCAGATGAGGCAGTGGTGGATGGAGGTGAAAGCAACTGAGGCAGGAAACAGAAAACCAGTGTGCTCAGAAAAGATTTTATCCCAGCTGATCATCCAGAACTAAAACTGACTTCCCTGGAAAGTGACAGGCTTCCGGTCTGACAGCAGCACATTCAAATATAGTAGTTAGTAATATTTTGAAGGAATTCCTCCTTTAATCAGAAATACCAAGAAAAGCATCATAAGTGGAATGCTAATAACTTGTTTTTAAATTTTAAAATAATGTTATTCTCAGATAAATTGCAAAAAGAAAACGAAATGAAATGCTTTTATCCTTTATCCAGATGACCTATGGTTAGTATTGTATACCATTTGTTTTATCGTTTGTATGCTCTGTGTCTCTACACACATTTTCTTTCCTGAATGATGTAACAGTGATTTATATATATCGTGGCCCTTTACCTCTAAATACTTCATTATGTATTTAGTATGAATTTCCTAAGGACATTTTTGCTTTACAGTCACAGTGTAGTTATCAATCATAGTAAAATTCACATCAATACAATACCTTATGCAGATTGATCTAAAAAAATTTTTTTTGATGCAGGGTCTCATATGTAGTTTAAGATAGTCTTGAACTCATTATGTAGGCCAAGCTGGAGTTGAACTCCCAGTGATCCTCCTGTCTCAGCCTCCTGAGTGCTAGGATTACAGCTGTGCACATCACGCTAATTGATTTTGTCAGCTGGCTCAATAATGTACTTTGTATGTTCAATAATGTAAAATACAATAATGTATTTTATCTAAGATCGAGTTTAGAGTCAGGTATTACATTTAGCTATCATTGTCCCTTTAAGCCTTTTTTTTTTTCTTTTTCATTATTTTATCTTTATCAGTTAATGGACACTGGGCTATGTCCAGTTTGGGGGCAATTATGAATAAAGCTATTACAGGTTTTATACTGTAAACCAAGGCTTTTGTGTAAATATAAATCTTAATCACTTGGGTAAATACCTAGGACTGGGACTATGAGGTTGTATGGTAAATATGTGTTTAGCTTCATAATAAAGCACCAAATTATTTTCCAAAATGGCTATACATTTTGCATTCTCTACCAGCAATGTATGACAAACACAATTTTCTCTGCATCCTTGTCAGTACCTGATATTGCCTATTTTCCTTTTCTTTTTTGGGGGTGGTGGTGGTACTGGAGGTTGAACCCAGGGCTTCTGCACTGAGCTAAATCCCCAGTCCATTTTCTCATTTTTATTTTGAGCCAGGGTCTCTTTAAATCCTTAAATTCCCCAGGCTGGGCTCAAACTTACCTCACTGCCTCAGCCTAGAGTGCCGGGATTATAGGTATAAACCACCACACCTAGCTGATTCTGTGATTTTAATAAGTGTTACATGTCTCAGTGTGGTGTAAATTTGCACTTTACTGACTAATGACACTGAGCATTCTTTTGTGTGTGGTCACCATCTGAATAAAATGATCGCTTAACTCTTCTGCCCGTTTTGTAAAACAGGGTTGATTTCTTATTCAGAACAAGTTCTTATACATTTTGGACACCAGTTTTGTTTTTTGTTGTTTTTTTGTTTTTGTTTTTGTTTTGTTTTCAGACAAGGTCTCACTGCATAGTTCAGGCTGGCCTTGAGGTCACTATATAGCCCAGGCTGGCTTCGAACTCACAGTGACCCTCCTGACTCAGCCTCCTGAGTGCTGGGATTAGAAGCGTATGCCACCATACCTGGCCTGGATACCAGCTCTAGGAAATATTTTGCAAATATTTTCTCTCAGTCTGTTGCTGCTTTTTCATTTTTAGTAGTCTATTTCAAAGACCAGAAGTTCTTAATTTTTCTTTTTTGTTGAGGTGCTAGGAAATGGAATCCAGGGCCTTACACATGCTAGGTGAGTGCCTGGCCACTGAAATACATCTGCAGACCGGAAGTTCTTTTTAACAAAATCCAATCTATCAACTTTTCAAATGGATTTATCTTTTATGTGTCCTAAGAATTTTTACCTAACTTAAGACCACAACAATTTTTTGCTAAGTTTTCCCCCTAATTTTGTAATTTTAGGTTTTACATTCCTTAGCCTCTTTTAACTTGGAACACTTCCACAGCCTTTCTTTTTATATGACATTTTAATAGAATGCTTCTCATTTTGGATTTGTAAGTGTTTTCTTGTTATTAGGTTCAGGTTACACATTCTGAACAGCTGGAATATGACACAGGTGATGGTGCATCCTCAGAGAATCACATGAAGTCTACTTCACGTTCACTGGTGATGCTCATTTTCAAAAACCTTTATTTATACCATATATAAAACTTAATTCAAAATGGATTACATGTTCAAATGTAAAAGCTAAAACTATAAACTTCTAGAAGAAAGTTTCTGTGACCTTAAGTTTAGTAAAAATTTCTTAGGATATATAAAGCATCAATCATAAGGGGAAAGAATAAATAAACCAAACTTCATCAAAAATAACAACTTCTACTCTTGAAAGGCATTTTCAGAGAATGAAAACGCAAAGGTTGGAGAACATATTTGTAAACCACCTATCTGATAATGGATTATATATGGAAGAACTCTTACAACTCATTAATAAGATAAACAGTATGATTTAAAGAACTGGCAAAAGATTTGAATAGGTATGAATGGCAAAATAAATATGAAAGGATGGTTTAGCGTCATTGTTTCAGACAGTAATGCAAACTAAAATCAAAATGAGATAAGTCTATGTATCAACTAGGTAACTAAACAATAATCTCACTGCAAAACTAAGAAACTGGCATTAAGATCCTCAAGAAATCACCTCAATGCTTTCAGACACTTCCATTTAATGAAATTAAAGGCACAGATGGGAAAAATACAAGAAAATTTCAATTTTACTTACCCCATAGCAAACTCATCTAAATTTGTTTTTCCCATTAGTACAGCTCCCTGATCCAACAACTTCTGAACTACTGTGGCATTAAAAGGTGGTATATAACCTGAAAAGAATTTAGTTATTTTTATGATAGGAAAAAAATAGTGAACACATCAATCATACATAGAAAGTAAGATTTTAGGGCTGGGGTACAGCTCAGCGGCATAGCGCCTGCCTGGAAAGCGCAGGGTCCTGTGTTCGCTTCCTGGTACACAAAAACAAAACAAAACCCACAAAAAATAAGATTTTAAACTACAATTAAACAAACGACGTGTTAATTATTCCTAATTTGAACAGTGATTGTATTTTTTCTAAATTTTCTCTAGCCAACTGTACTTTTTCCAAAGAGAGTCTACATTTGACAGTTTTATAATCTAAAAACACTGATTTTAAGAGTTAGCACTATAAAAATATTGTGTGAGAGTCAGAGATATTGTTAGGGCTTTCTTGCACAATAAAGAAGCAAAAGGAAAGAGAAAGTTGCCTTTATTGAGGATGTGGAGAGGAGCCCACGTCCACGGGGGTTAGACTTTCTCTTCTGACTGGATACAGAGTGGGCAGAGGGTTAGTATGACCTTTGATCAGAGCAGCGCATGGGGCGGACATTGATAACGTGCGAGGAACTGACCGGAGTTCTCTTTGCGCGCATAGGAAAGGAAATTGTAATTAGGGCTGAAGAGGAAGAAGAAGAAAGTGGTCTTCACTTTGGCCTTCTGCCACATTAGACCACTGCCATAATGTACAGTAATTTATCTTAGGGCAAGAACCTTTCAGATATAACCAATTCATTTGAAATCTGCAATTCCAAATTATTATTTTGCTTACTGTACTTGACTTTTTTTCTTAGGTGACATTAAATGGTAATTTTTATGTATTTCTCATCAGAAAAGAACTTTTTCTCAATTAAAACTTTCTGGGCTGGGGACATAGCTCAGTGGCACAGCACCTGCCTGGCAAATGAGAGGTTGTGAGTTCGATTCCCAGTATAAAAAAAAAAAAAAAGATTATCAATCAGTTAAAATTTCCTGTCTACTGAAAAGCTTAGTATATATTCCAAAGCAGTTAATAAGAATCCACCTATTAGAGGAACTCAGGGCACATTCCTCTTAGAACATTATTTTTAGTGTGTCGTATTGTGAATAACCTTTTTTTTCCATTTCTTTTTTCTCCTGGAATCCAAATATCTCGATAACATCCAAATATCTCGATAACTGACTTACCAGACAGTGAGAATAAAACTAAGCATCACCATACTGTGTTTCTCAAGAGAGGGAGGCTGAGGAAACACCGAGTGACTGCAGAGGAATGACTGTCAATGAATCTCTGTGTCCACAAGGGAAGGACAATGACTGTCAGTTCATACTTACTCCCATATTTTCAATGCGCTGGGCATAGAGGTCACCTAAGCGTGTTATGAAGATCAGTTATTGAGTCTTCTTAAATAGGATTTCTAAAACTTCTGAAACAGCGTTCATTTATTAAGCTGGCCTACCTCTAAACAGTAATTCTGCATTCTGAAAGATCAAACAGTGAAGATGTAATATCTTACCCTATTTCCTTCAAAGATGTAATCTACCGAAAATTATCTTGGTTCTTCAGAGTCTTTAAACTGAAAAGTTCCTGTTTTTACAAAGTCAGGAATGCTCTGATCAGTTACATTTTACCTTTTAGCATATTTGATGCACATGTAGTCTCGATGCCAGCTGTGCTAAAGTTGTCTTTTACTGCAACAGGAATTCCATCTAAATCCCCAAGTGACCGACCTGCATTAGGGGACAATGGTTCAAAATATAAAGGGGCATTAATATGGTACTAGTTTTTATAATAACTACTAATTTTGGCAATTAAACCTTTTCAGAAATCAAATTTATGTTGGAAACTATTACAGTTGGACACTATAAAGCATCACATATCCATTAGCCTCAATTTTATTAAACCTCAGCCAAGTTCTTTCAAAAGAGTGTTTTATGTTTAAACATCTACTTGCTAAATGGAGACACTATATCCAAGTTAAACTCCTTCTCTGGAGATATAAGAATTAAGTATAATTGAAAGTAATTTACCTTTCTTATATCTTTTTTCTGATTCTTCAGCTTGCTTTAAGGCCACCTCTTCTGACACAGTGATGTAAGCATTTAGAAATCTGGTCTTCTGAATAAGGGAGAGACATTTCCGACAGAGCTCTGTTGGTGTAATTTGGCCTTGTTTCAGTGCCACAGAAACCTACAAAATATACAATTAAACCTTTCAACTGAGCTTGCAGAAAAAAGTTCAAATATTATACTGAGGGGGCAACAGAGTGAATAAACAATTTTAAAGTGAGGGTTGGGTTAACAAGCAACAGGCTGTGCCAGCCCCATACTAAGTAAATGAAGGGCTGTAAACTGATCAGCTTGAGATTGAGTGGGGGACTCAAAATTCTTCTCCCTAGCTGGTTGTTACAGTTCATATTTTGTGTCAACTTGAAAAGTCTAGAAGCTTAACTAAGTAACTCAGCAGCTCTACATCCTGGGGTGTAGAGAGCAATGGCTCTAGGATGTTGTTCGTTGTATCAATTTGAGAAGGTCAGAAGTTTAACTAAGTGATTCAGCAGGGAGCCAGGGTCCTTACTTTGTAAACATCCTCAGCCTGTGCAAGAAGGCACAGAGATGGCGTGAGTGCTACACCCACCCAAGGGGCATAGCTGTCTTACAATATAAGGGTGGAAAAAGAAGCTTGTTCTCTCACCCTTTTGCTCTGACTGCTTTTGCTGTGTCTGCTGCCGTGAACTGTTGCCCCTGTATCATGCCACCCTGCCTCAGAGCCAGCAGATTATGGACTGAAACCTCCACAGACTGTGAGCTAAATAAAACTTTCTTTCCTTCATTTTGGCTGTTGGGTATTTTGTCTCAGCAATGAGAGAAAAGTCACTAAGACACTGGTTACACTGTCTATCTTTCTTTCTTTCTTTTTAAAAGCTGGCTAATTTTCTAAGTTAGGCTTGAACGAATGATACTAATAGTTTAGGAAAGTCATTCTGGACAGGAGCTGAGGCCCAGCCTGGTAAAGAATGGGTTAGACATTATGTACAAGGAGGTTTTTGGCTGCAGTGTAAGAAGTCAAGAGTGAAAAAAGAGAAGCGAACTGTAGAATCTCCTATAGCACTTTATGGCTCTTTAAAATCTTTACAGTTGGGGCCGGGGATATAGCTCAGCAGCACAAGTGCCTGCCTGGCAAGTGCAAGGTCCTGAGTTCAACTCCCTGTAACCCCCCCAAAATAAATAAATAAATAAATAAATAAATACATAAAGTAAAATCTTTATAATTACTGTGGAATTCAAGTATGAACCACACTGGCTAGCCCCATGCTCGAGAGACTCTGAACTCCTCGCAGCCAGATGCAAGGCCCTGGTGGTGCCACACTCCAGGGTGTGCTCCGTCTAGCCACCTGGGTCCCCAGGATTCTGAACTCCACCCAGCCAGGTGGAAGACTCCAGTGCCACACTGCGGGAGTACACCTCTGCTAGCCACCTGGGTTGTGGAGGTTGTGCACTCTACATAGCCAGGTTCTAGGCCCTGGGGACAAGCTCCAGGGATGTGCCCCTGCTAGCTACAGGGAGGATACAAACTGCCTAGCCCAGTGTCCCAGAGCAACCCAACAAAGTACATCAGGGAAACAAACGACCAGCCTCACAAGCCACAGGGATATTGAATGATTAAAGCTCTACCCAGCACAGTGTTCCAGTACAATCCATTGGGAGGCTTACTGGCCAGCACACAGGTCCCAGAGGAAAATGACAAAACGAAAGAGCAAAATGTAGTCTCAGTCCTCCAGCCCACAAAGAACAAACCCAAGAGACACTGAAATGGAAGACACTGGGAATCACACAACTGAACTTTCTGAAATGATAGCAACTGAAGTAAAGAAACAACTTCATGAAGCTATAGAGGAAATCAGATCAGAAATAATCTCTCAGGTAAAACATGAAATAACAAACATTATGAAAGAAATGCTGTGTGTAGCTAAAGAAGATCAAGGTAAAAAAATAGAAGAACATAAGAAAACGATGGAAACTTTGAATGAACAAAACAAGACAATTAGAATGCATGAAACAGATTCAAAGGGAAATTCAGGAAATTAAAAATTCCATTGAAAGTTGGCAAAATCGCTTGAATGAAGCTGAAGATAGAGTTTCAGACCTTGAAGACAGCATGGAAGCTTACGATCATGAGAGAAAAGATCTCTTAAAAATAACAAGGAACCAGGAAACAATTCAATAGCTGCAAGATGATGCCAAGAGAAACAATATAAGATTGATAGGTGTCAACAAAAAGCACAAGTCAATATGCATGACCTGAGAAGACTATTTGCAGAAATAATAGCAGAAAATTTTCCAAACATGGGAAGAGAATCTGATATACACGTAAGTGAGGCATACAGAACACCAATTAACCATAACCAAAATAAATCTTCACCCAGAAATATAATAATTAGGATATCAGAAATACAGTACAACCACAGAATACTAAAAACTGTCAGAGAAAAGAAACAGATCACCTATGAAGGAAAGCCTATCAGAATTACGGCAGACTTCTCAACACAAACCTTCAGGTCAAGAAAAGCTTGGAGTGAAGTATTTCAAATCCTGAAAGAAAACAACTTTCAACCCAGACTAATGTATCCTGCAAAATTATCTATAAAAACTGATGGAGAAATAAGATACATCCATGACAAAGAACAACTGAAGAAATTCATGGCCACCAAACCAACACTACAAAGAGTACTTAAAGACACTCTAGAAAGAGACAAAACTACAATCCCAAGAACAGCAGCAGAAGGAAATCACTAAGCAGGACAAACAATTAAACAGAAAAAATAGAAAATCAACAACAGACAGATAATGTGACAGGGATAAGTCAGTACATATCAGTTATATCAATCAGTGTAAATGGTCTTAACTCACCAATAAAAAGAAAGAGACTGGCAGAGTGGATTAAGAAACAAAATCCAACAATATGCTGTGTACAAGAAACATATTTAACTCAAAAAGAAATTCAGACTAAATATCAAAGGATGGAAAACAATACTTCATGCAACAGGAACCCAGAAAAAAGCAGGTGAAGCTATTTTATTTGTAGACAGTGTGAACATCAAAGCAAGAATGATCAAAAGAGATAAAGAAGTCACTATATCCTTGTTAGGGGAAAACTTCAAGAGGAAGAGATTATGATCATAAACATATATGCACCAAATATGGGAGCACCCAACTATGTAAGACAAATCTTAATAGACATGAAAAGCCAAATAAACAATAATACAGTTATAATGGGGGACCTTAAAACCCCATTGTCACAAAGAGACAGATCGACCAAACAAAAAATCAGCAAAGAAATAACGGAACTGAATCAAACTTATAAACAAATGGACCTAGCAGATGTGTACCAAGTGTTCCACCTAACAACATCCAAATACACATTCTTCTCAGCTGCACATGTGTCATTCTCTAAAATAGATCATATACTAGCCCACAGAACATGCTTAAGTAAATGCAAAGGAATTCAAATAATTCCATGCATATTATATGACCATAGCACAATAAAATTGGAAATTAATGACAACCCCACAAGAACCCCATAAACACATGGAAATTAAATAACACTCTCCTAAACAATCAATGGGTCACAGAAGAAATTAAAGAAGAAACTAAACATATCTGTATTCAAATGAAAATGCAAATACAAATTACCAGAACCTGTGGGATACGAGAGCAGTCCTCAGAGGGAAATTTATAGCACTAAGCTCCCGTATCAGAAAAATGGAAAGAATACACATAAATAACCTAATGCTGCACCTCAAACTTTTAGAAAAAGAAGAGCAGGTCAAGTTCAAATCCCAAAAGAAGGGAGGAAATTATTAAGATCAGAGCAGAAATTAATGCAATTGAAACTAAGAAAACAATACAAAGAATTAATGAATCAAAGAGCTGGTTCTCTGAAAGAATAAATAAAGTTGATTAAACCCCTAGCCAACCCTATCAAAAAGAGGAAAGAAAAAACTCAAATCCATGCAATAAGAAATGAAAAGGATGAAATCACTAGAGAGCCTGTGGAAATACAGAAGATCATCAATACCTACTTCGAAAACCTTTACTCCCATGGGTTCGATAACACAGAAGAAATGGACAGATTCATAGAAACCTATGAATTTAAAAAAGCTGAATTAAGAAGATGTAAAACTGCTGAATAACCCAATTTTAGCTGATGAAATTGAAAATATATTTAGAACCTTATCTACAAAGAAAAGCCCAGGTCCTGATGGATTCACTGCTGAATTCCACAAACAAGTTAGGGAAGACAATGCCAACACTCCTCAAACTCTTCAACGAAATTGAAAGGGAAGCAAGTCTCCTTAACTCATTCGTGGAAGCAAATATTATCCTAATACCAAAACCAGAGAAAGACCCAGCCAAAAAAGAAAATTACAGATCAATCTCCCTCATGAACATAGATGCAAAAATCCTCAGTAAAATACTGGCAATGGAATACAGCAAGTCATCAGGAAGATTATACACCATGATCGAGTGGGATTCATCCCAGGAATGCAGGGATGGTTCAACATACACAAATCAATAAATTCAATACACCATATCAACAGAGCCAAGGACAAAAATCACATGATCATCTCAATAGATGCAGAAAAAGCTTTTGACAAAATCCAACACCCATTCATGATAAAAATCCTACAGAAAATTGGAGTAGATAGTCTCTACCTCAACCTGATAAAAGTCATATATCATAAACCAACAGCCAACATCTTACTAAATGGAGAAAAACTGAAAACTTTCAATCTAAAATCAGGAACAAGACAAGGATGTCCATTATCACCACTCCTATTCAATATAGTTCTGGAAACATTAACCAGAGCACTTAGACAAGAGAGAGAAATAAAAGGAATAAGCATAGGAAAGGAAGAAGTTAAGTTATCATTATTTGCAGATGATATGATACTCTACATAGAAGACCCCCAAAAATCCATTGAAAGACTTCTAGATGTAATCACCAAATTCAGTAATGCTGCTGGATTCCAGGCCAACACTCAAAAATCAATAACATCACTGCACACAAACAACAAAGTCACTGAGAGAGAAATAAGGGAAATCACACCCTTCACTATAGCATCCAAAAAAAAATGAAATATTTAGGAATCAATCTAACAAAGGAAGTAAAAGATCTATATAGTGAAAATTACATTACTCTGAAAAAGGAAATCAAAAAGGATTTCAGAAAATGGAAAGATATTCCCTGTTCATGGATAGGAAGAACAAACATTGTGAAAATGGCCATTCTCCCAAAATTGTTATACAGATTTAATGCAATCCCAATCAAAATACCCCTTGCATACCTCACAGCTACAGAAACCATCCCTCAAATTCATCTGGAACCAGAAGAGACCTAGAAAAGCAAAGGGGATTCTGGGCAACAAAGGTAAGGCAGAAGGCATTACAATCCCCGACTTGAAACTATATTACAAAGCTACTTTGATAAAATCAGCATGGTACTGGAATCAAAACAGACCTGAAGATCAATGGAATAGATTAGAAGATACAGCCACAACTACAAACACACTCAGCCACCTCATCTTTGACAAAGTGGCCAAACATGTACATTGCAAGAAAGATAGTCTCTTTAATAAGTGGTGCTGGAAAAACTGGCTTTCCATATGCTGAAAACTATAAAACTAGATCCATGTCTATAACCATGCACTAAACTAAAGTCAAAATAGATGAAAGATATGAATATTAAAACAGAGACACTAAATGTGCTGAAAGACAAAGTAGGTAAAAATCTTGACAACATAGGAGTAGGCAGAGTTCATGAACAAAAATCAAACTGCATGGGAAATACTTTCCAGAATCAACAACTGGGATCTCATCTTATTGAAAAGTTTTTGCATGTCAAAGGAAATCTCCAGCAGAATGAAAAGAAAACCCATGAACTGGGAAAATATCTTAGCCTACTGACCCTCAGACAAAGGACTTCTATCTAAAACATATAAAGAATTAAAAGAAATCAGGCCCCTAAAATTCAAGGACCCAATCCAAAAATGGGCATCTGAGATGAATACACACTTCTCAGAGGAAGAAATACAAATGGCAAATAAATGTATGGAAAAATGTTCAACATCAATGGTCATTTGGGAAATGCAAATTAAAATAACACTGAGATTCCATCTCACCCCAGAAAGAATGGCCAAGATAAAAAAAAAAAAAATCAACCAATAACAAATGCTGGAGGGGCTGTGGGGAAACAGGAACTCTTCTCCACTGTTGGTGGGAGTGTAGACTAGTGCAACCACTGTGGAAATCCATGTGGAGATTCCTCAAGAAGCTAGGATTACAGATTCCATTTGACTCAGTTATTCTGCTTCTGGGCATTTTCCCACAACTGAAAACATCATACCACAGTGATATATGTGCACCCATGTTTATAGCAACCCAATTGGTAATGGCCAAATCTTGGAAACAACCCAAGTGCCCATAAATTAAGGAATGGATAAAAAAGATGTGGTATTTTTATACAATGGAGAACTACTCAGCTATCAAGACAGACTATATTGACTCTTTTAAGTAAATGGACACGACTTGAGACCATACTTATATGTGAAATAAACCAAACTAACATGTGTAAATACTGTATTGTCTCCCTATTGTAAGAAACTGAAAAAGTATATATGATCCAAAATCTACAATAAATACTGTGTAAGGGTAAGAAACTGCTCAAAGAGGGAAAGCAATGGGGATAGGGGAAAGGAGGAAAAAAGGAAAGGAAAAGGAAAATGATATAAATTTGTATATATGTATACATAAGGTAGCTAAAATGACTATACTACTAAATGTATTAGCTATTGAAAAAAGAACAGTTAATACTCATATGATTAGATCAATTTTACATGTCTATATCTGTTAATCTAAACAATGCTTTTGAAGATAACAATATGCAATATTGCAACCATTGTCAAATTCCTATCATCTTGTTTTGTAAACCTATAATATTATTGTATTGGATTTGTTGTTTGTCTTTTGCTTTTTGTCTTTCTTTTCTGTGTCTTTTCTCTCTCAAATAAAAAAAATCAAGTATGAACCACTTTGAAGTGACAGGAATGCTCATATAGATTCAAAAGTGACTAAAAAAAACAAACTCTTTGTAATTCTGTTTATTGTGCAGTAGGAAAGCTAGTATAGAAAGCATTAAAATAAACTGTATTATGGGCTAGGAGTGATGGAGCACAGGCTTAGTTAGCATGCATGAGGGCCTGGGTTCAATCCTCAGCGCTATGAAACAGAAAATAACTATGTGGAGCTGGATGTGGTGGCACACAGCTGAAATCCCAGCATTCTGGGGGCCGAGGCAGGAGGATTGCAAGTTCTAGCCCAGTCTGGGCAACTTGGTGAGACCCTGACTCAGAATAAAAAGTGAAAAAGGGACTGGAGATGTCACTCAGTGTGAAGCCCTGAGTTCTGTCCCCAGTACTGGAAACACACGAACCAAACTGCATGAGAAGTGACCATGACCAGAACCCATATATACTGATAAGTAAGATTTCAGATGAAGCAATAATTACTCAGTATTTCTTATAGGAAGCAGTATGTACTTGCTAATCTGATAAAAAGAATGAATAACAAGAAGTCAAAGAGGACACAAAGCTTTGGAGATAATGTAGAAAGAGAGATTATTCACTGAGATTAGAGTTAAAAGACAAGGGGATAGGGAAGAGTAATACTGAATATTTACTAAAAGCCAAGTATTACTTTTGCACATGTATTATCAACAATCACACAAGTTAGGTTATCATTAAACTCATTTTAGAGAAGAAGAAACTGCAGCTCAGAGACACTGTGTGATTTGTCTAAAGGGATACAAATAGTAAAGACCAGGGTGACTTTATAATATAGTTTCTTCACCATTTCTTCCTGGGGTTGCTAGGGATCAAACTCAAGGTCTCATGTATGCTAGGCAAGTGTTCTACTGAGCCACAACCTTAGCCCTTTTCACCATTTCTATTTCTAGCAGAATTTTAGTTTGTTCTTCAAATTGATGGCATTTTAACATGTCTTCCATGCATCACGCAATAGACATGTGCGTTTAAGGGGGAACTTAGTTACTGAATAAATCATCAAGCAGTGGCATTCTTAGGCCTGAAGGTTTAAATGAACACAGCGGGGGGAAGAGGCCTTTGAGAGGACCCACTAACAGGAGGAAAAGGGTTTCTGGAGTGATCCGGGGATGGGCAGTAGCCAGTTGCCTTGACTTGAGTCAGGTGGCTTAGAGACAAGAAGAGACGTTAAATGGTTTGTATGAAATAGAAACTCCTTAGAAGAAGCTAAAAAGAAACAAAAGGTAGCTCTGTGTTCCAATATTGTGAATGGTGAGTGGGCAAAAAGAAGACAGTGGTAGGCTGGGTGAAAGCATCGGACAGAGCAGTACATAAGCAGGCCGAACCCATGGCAAAGGTTTAACAAGAGAAATGTGTCTGCCACCTCTTCCTTCCAAGTTTTCTAATGCCTACTGTCTGCAATTGCTGCCTGCCAGCTAGTACACAAATAAGAGCTAAGGACTTACAGCGTGATTTGAAGGGCAAGAAATACAATCATTGAGGAACACTCATTTTAAATGGTGATCTTCATTAGAATCATTTTCAGGAAATTTGTATTTGAGAAAATCATTAAGGGAATCAGAAAAGAGAAGTGAAAACAAAGATACTAATTAGCTACAATGAACTGAGCATAAGGAGTATGAAATGTAAATCATATATATCCCCTGGGACAAAACTGCAGGTGTCTTAACACAAAGACAACTTTGACATTTTTGTTAAAAAAAACTCGCTCTCCTGGCCCTTCTGTTCTCTAGTGGAAACTGGCCCTTCTCCTGAGGCCACTGCTTCCTGTTTTCACTACCTACCTCGTATCACAGAGTCCACTATGGTGGCAGGGGAGTGCGGGCAGGTGTCCTCCTGACTCCCCCATGCCTTTCTCTTCTCCCTTCCCTGAGAAATTCCAGCTCATCTGACCCACACACCCTGGAGATATTACTCTGCGTCCTCTTCCTTCTGTTGTGTGTGTGTCAGTTTCTCTGGTACTCCCTTTTCATTATATTAGTTGATTTTAGTACCAAGCTATCATCTTTGTTACTACTCTCCTGTTGTATTCACTTCAAGTCTATGTGTACTGACATCTGGCCTAACTTCACTCAAATGTTCCTTGATCTCACTGCAGTTATCAGCTCACCTGGTGATAGCTCCGACTAGGAAATCATTATTCATATCCATAAAATCTAAATCTCGATTTTAGCCTTCTCACATCTCCAGCCCCATCAACTCATTTACTTTTCTACTCATGTAGCCATCAAGGAAATGGTGACCTCAGTCCTGCAACCACAAGGAAATGGATTCTGCCAACAATCACTGGGGTAGAAAGAGGAACCCAAACTCCTGAAACCATAGCTCTGGCTAATGCCGTGATTTTAGCTTTGCTAAACCGAACAGAGAACTCAGTTGTCTCATGCCTGGACTACTAACCCATAAAACTGATATAAGATTGCATGGTTTTAAGCTGCTAAGTTTATACTAATTTGTTATGCAGTAGTAGAAAACTAAACAGAACCTTAGAAAAAGTAAGGCATTTTCATCAGGAAATGTCCTTTACTTAGAAAGCAGGGGAAGAGAAAATTGTAAATATGTATACCTCAGACTTTTCTCTAATAGTTTTAAATGCCAGAGGACAATGGAACAATATCTACAGAGTCTTAAGGGAAAATAATTTTGAACCAAGAATTATATACTCTGGCAAGTTAGTATTTCTATATGAAGGCAACTGGAAGACATTCTCAGATACCAAGGGGTTAAACATGTATCTCAACCAATAATCTTCATTGAAAAATTTGCTAAATGATTTATTGCATCCAATAGAAAAATTAAAAAAGAGTAGAGTGACAATTGCATGCAAGATTTGATAATAATCTTTAAAAGTAGTTTAGAATGGGGCCAGGGATATAGCTCAATGGCACAAATACCTGCCTGGCAAGTGCAAGGTACTGAGTTTGATTCCTGGTACCCCCCCCCAAAAAAATTTAAGGAGCATGAAATCTAAAATTGTTACACATAGGATAAAAAACCTAAATGCGAAAGAGATTTGTAAGGTAGATCTAAAATTTTCAGCTTATATAGTTCTAAACTGTCAAAGTGCATGCAAAATATTCAATGTATTGGGTAAATACTCTTTTTTTTTTTTTTTTTTTAATCTTTTTGAGACAGTTTCACTATGCAGTTCAGGCTGACCTTGAACTCACTTTGTAGCACAGGCTGGTCCTGAACTCACAGCAATCCTCCTGCTTTAGCCTCCCAAATTCTGGGATTACGGGTGTGTGCCACCATGCTCAGCACAAATACTGTTTTATTTCTGCCATGTTATGTTATAAAAATGCATGTTATTAAGCCAAATATATGTTAGCTAAAAGTGATCTGTCACTACGGACAGGCCAAGTACAGTAAAGACATACTAAATGTTAATCTGGCAAAACTGGAACATAGTAGTTTTATTCCCCCCACCACAAAAAAACTAGCAAGTTCATAAGTTAACAGTGAAAATGTAAGGAGGAAATTTCCAAAGCACTGGTTGGAAAGGGGTGAATATATTTAAAATACTGAACTGGGAAAACCAGTAATTATTACATCAGTTGGCAGTGTATATAAGTCAGTTTGTCATTGAGTTGTTGACAAAAATAGAAGCTATACATTCTAAATTTCTGGAATTGAAAAGAGTGAAAAACCAAGAAAAAGTAGCAAAAGAAAAATACCAAGGAAGAGTTTGGTTAAATGGAGTTAAAGGTAACAGAAACTCTTTAGGTTACAAGAATGGACAGCAATATTTTTATTAGGCAGAAATAAGGCTATTACAAGATATTTCACATTTTAAAAACTATGTGGCATTCATATGAAAGATTTTTCTTCAGTATCTTGATGTGGGTGGTAGTATTACAGGAAAATTTCCCAGTCAAACTGAAAGGAAGGCTCTTTGCATCCAGCAAGAGGAGATAAAAAGGCAATGTTCAATCTTTACACTGTGGACTGTTGTGGGATAGTTCCCAAAGGCAACAGCCCTGAGTTTACAGAGAGTTTATTTAATAAAGAATTTAGAAGTGAGAGGTACAAAGCGAGTGACAAAATGTTACATAATTGGTTACATGCACTGAGTCATATATTGACAGGCAGGCTTATCTTGAACAGATTTGTTGAAACAAAGGAATTCCTTATCATAATATAAAAACATTTCTAGAACAAGGAGAGGGGGCCCTTACAGGGTGAGCATAGTATAGAAACATTCTAGGAACAAGGGGTGGGGGCTCCTACAGAGTGAGCATAGTTAATGGTGGCCCTGACTAGCCCAGGGTGCCTTAAGGTATAGACAAGTACTCTGACTTAGTGCTCATCAGAGGAATGCAGCTGTCAAGGTCAACTGAATTCAGCAGAAGCTTGGTCAGAGACCTCTAATTGCTCTCAAGAAATACCTATAAGTTTGCTATTTTATAAACATGTTCTTACATTATAATGGTGTCCTAACAGTAGTTTTACTGCTGTAAATTAATATAGATACATACATTTTACAACATTTAAAATTGTTGCACTTTATATACTTAAAACTCATTGAGTAATCCTTTAATTAAAGAGAATATATATAGCAAAAAAAAAAAGGAATTCTTGAGAACCTCCTTCTCCTAAACATGTTCCCTTTAATAGTCTTGCTGGGATTAATAAACGTTACCAATTTCCCAGTGTCACTGCTCAAAAACCTACTTTCCTTGATTTGTCTCTTTCTCTCACATCCCATATCCAATCCATCCCTAAGCCCTAACTCAAAAAACAACACCCACTCACATTACTTCTACTGCTACCCTTCCATGCTATCCTTGCTGCTGCCGCTTGTAAATGCAGCAGCTTTCTAACAAGTCTTCTTGCTTCCTCGATTTTGCTTCTCTATAGATCTTAGTCCTTAAAAGTCACCTGAGTGTTAACAATCTGAAATTGAAGTAAATCCTGTTGAGAACTATTCTATATAAATTGTAGGGGAAAAGTCATTTCAAAATTAAATTGTGATTAGAGCTTGTCCAAGACCTAGTACCTTGCCATGAGGGCTGGCTAAGGCAGGGGAGCATAAGTCCTGGTGCCTTGGGTCACAGTTGAGGCCTAACGGTCCCATGGAGCTGTGACGCCCCAGGGCAAGACTGCATCAGTTGAGGACACCTTGGCTCCTACAGAACACAGCAGTAATAAAAATAGTTTCACCTTGGAGAAAGGACAGACTCCTTAGCCTGCCATCTTTTGCCACCATCCTCATCAACATAAGGATCCTCACTAGCATAAGATCACCACCCTCTGAGTCATCTGATAATCCCTTCATTCTTGTGCACACCCAATAAATGGTGGCTAGCTCAGGGTGTCTTTGTCTCTACCCATCCTGAGGCACTGATCTCCCAGCTCCCTGGTCATGTGTTACTAAATTGTCTGTTTCTTATTGCATCCTTTCCCTGTTCCCCTCATACAGGCAGTAGGGTATCTTGACCAGGTCTCCTATAAATTTAAAGACTCAAAACATTCTAGAGGCTTGAGATAAAATCTTAGACCTTAGGTGACCTCAAAGGTTCTCCATTATCTGGTACCTGCCTCTCTCTAATCTTCTGCTACCCTCCTCACGTGCTTCTCTCTCCCTGCATCCCAGCCTTTGGGCATTCCTTAAAGGTGTCAAGCTTGCTCTTGCTTCTTGGTCTTTGTTATTGTTCCTTCCACCTGCAATGCTACTCGATAGCCTACTTAATTTTTCTTCATGGTACTTATGCTACCTGAAATTAAGGCCATTTATCTTTTTTTTTTAATTTTAGTACCAGGAATCGAACTCTGAACCTTGTGCTTGCCAGGCAGGTGCTGTGCCACTGAACTATATCCTCGGACCCGTTTATCTTTTTTCATCCTTTAGCGTATTTAATGCCTGCCTTCCTACAAAAAACAAACATAAAATGAGAGCAGGAGCTTGTCTTCAGTGCTAATCCTCAGAGCCTACAACACAGAGGTATTCAATAAATGTTAGTTGCCAGGTGTGGTGCACATCTTCAATACCAGCACTTGGGAGGCTGAGGCAGGAGAATTGCCACAAGTTCAAGTCCAGCCTGGGTTACACAGTGACCCTATCTTGAAAAGCAAAAACAAATCAATGAATGTTAGGTGAATGAATAACTGAGTTGTGTAAAATTTGGAACCTATTTCTCTATAAAAATAATTATTAAAACTTCTTATGAAGCCAACTGATTACTTGTTAAACTCTTAAATTAGTATCACCTGGGTATCTCACTTCTGAAAACACTTGCATCATGCTACAAGAAAAAGGTAAAAGTGAGACAGACTCTTCTACCTTACTGTTGTGGTTCAGTATACTTCGCCCAAAATAAGACCTAACTAGAGATCAATGCATTTTTGCTATTAGAGCAGCTAAGAGAAGCCAAGCAAGAGAATAGTGAGGTACTTGTATGCTCTGTTTGACACTGGCCATCCCCATGGTGATGACTAGTTATTATTTTCAGCTGAAGTTTATTTTCCAGTTAGGTTCTTTTCAGGGAAACATGGTATATCTAGATGTCCCCCCAAAACTTTGTGTTCTAACAGGTGGGACTTTTGGGAAGTGGCTGATCATGGGTGTGCAATACTGGATTATGGGTGTCATAAATGGATCGGTTCACTGATTGGTGTAGCATAGTTCTGGGTGTGGCTAATGGAAGGTCCATCCTGGGTGTGGGTGGCACCAAACAATAGGCTTGTAGCCTGAACGAAATAAAAAGGGAAATGAAGATGCTTGCTGCTTCCTTTCTGCATGCCATGAAGTATTTCTCCTCTGCCATGGCACCTTGCTTTGCAGCCAGCCAACTATAGACTGAAACCTCTACAAACTGTGAGCTAAAAAAAACCCTTTCCCTTGGTAACTTGTGGATGTCAGGTATTTTGTCCCAGTAATGAGAAAGTAACTGAGATACTTCTTGAAAGTCCTGGGTAAAATTTACAAATAGGAATTTTACCTGTTTGGCATCTTACCTCCTTTTTCTACCCAGTGCTCCTCTTTTGTCCTGAGCTTTCACTTATCTCCCCCCCCCCACAACCACTGGTTTAGATGTTGTTTGCAGCTCCTTCCCCTCATTCCTTTTTCTTCAATTGATTATTCACCCCTTCAGGATCTGTACCTATTTTAAAAAGAATGTGCACTGAATTAATACATAATTTCTAACTGGTAGAATTTGGGGCATCAGTACAGTGATGTGGGAAAAATACAGTGTGAACAGAAGATACCTATTGAGCTGAAGACAGAATCACCACAGTAATTTTTTGCACACAGTAGGCACTAATAAATATTGGCTAAAGGAGTGGTTAAGTGAAAGGAATCATGCCAAAGCAAGCTCTCAGTCTTTCTCTGAGTCAGCTCCTCAAAAGGTTCTTTTCTTCTCCAGGAGGCAAAAGTTGTTTCTGACAATGGTCCACTCAACATCAGAAAAGGAGGGAAAAAAAAAAAAAAAAAAAAGTGCTCACAGGGGAAAGGCAGAAACAGGAAATATTTTTATGGGTTGTAGTTTATTTAAAAAAAATTTTTTTAAACAGCAAATTTGATTTGTCACTAACGATACTAAAACCAGGAGCAATTTAAGATGATAAAACAATATATTTTGGAGAAGCAATGTTTGTTTAAAAGGTCTCATAATTTGTAGCTTTCTGAAACACAGCTGGTAGGAATAAAAAGAGACTTCTCAAGTGAAAATACAAAAGATGAAAGGCAGAACAGGCCCTTAATCCCTACTCAGCATCAGAAAAATCATCTGCAGACCCCATTAAACCATTTAGCCTTGGTCTTATCATATAGATCTGTCTGATTAAGTCTGGAGTGCTAAACAGTTGTAGTTTAAGCAACAGCCTAAGGTGATTCTGACAGGAGTGGGTTTGCGCACAGTTACAAAAGTTGAGAAAAATGGGTGTAAAGCGAAAAAACCCAAATTAAAACCGTAATAGCAGGAATAAAGTGAGAGAACAAACTCTAGCCAGTTTAAGGAATACACAGAACATGCTGCTTTACTGGACATGAACGATGAAAAAGAATCGAAGGTTCAGCAGGATTATATGTGTGCTATTAAAGTCTGTATTAAAACTCAGAAGGATCAGGGTTTTCTTGTATTGAAGATGAATGCTGAGAAGCAGGTTGGTTCTTAAAATGATGACTCCAACGTTGGCTAAATTGAGTGCTTATAGGACCTTCGAAAGAAATGCCCACGAGGCACTCAAAAATACAGTCTTAATCTTAAATGATGTCCAAGAAATGGAGCCAGAGGTAGGGGAATTATACGTATCTTTAAAGGATTTCTTTTTCTTTCTCCTTTTTTTTTTTTAGAAAAAGTCAATAAGTATTTGTTAGAATTTTGCTACTAATTACTGCGCCCATCAGCTGGGATAAGAGACTCAGGTGGACCAACTAAGCAAAGCACACCCTAAACGACCTTCCTGATCTCGACCGAAGCCTGATCAAATGTACACTTCCACCCTACAGCTCCGCGGCGGTGCAGAGATCTCCCCTGCTGAGAGCCTTACTCCTGAGTGGGTATGGGGACCACAGTGTAAAAATCGAAAGGGCCGATTCCCCATCCCATCCAAAGAGGCGGCGAGGCCGACCAAGATGCGTGGTTAAACCTGGAGACTTGCCATGCACGGAGTCCGCCAATCTTCCCGCCCTCCGAACCCCCCATCAGGTCAGTTCCACTCACTTCTCGGAGGGTCCGGCCCAACATGGTTTCGGGTTCAGCCTGCTATCCCACGCATCACGTGGCAAGGAGGAAAAAGAGGTCAACAGTAGCTGCCGGTACTACTGGGCGCAGCCATCTTTGATTGTCACTGGACCCTTCAACACGGAGCACTTGGATTGGTCGAATTGCAGCCCGAGGACAGGATCGTTGCACACGATTGGTTGGTGTCTCAAACCCTCATCCTGTAGAGGAGGAGAGCAGGCTAGCAAGGAGACTCCGGGGTAGGGTCGCCGCGGGAATTCGGAAGTATTTGATTCTGCTTGGCGTCGGGCTCCGGCGACGGGTCTACTTGTCCTGCCAAGAGCTCCCAGGACAGGGATTGGGGGATAGGGGAGGCCCACAGCTGCCTTTTCCTTTTTATTATTTTTTTAAAGAGGGAGGGGCTAAGGCAGGGAGGAGAATGGACAAATACTGACTAAACGTTAAATCTGATGCGAAGGACGGAGTAACAATTTCATATTGTTGCTCCATTAGGTTAACTTCACTTTTGAATGTTCAGTTTTGAAATTGGCTAGCGTGCTTGTTAGCATTTGATTGTATTCAGGGGTGCGCATTTGACCCGTCTAAGTGCATTTTATTGGAGAGCACTATTCAGCCACTTTTCACGATGGAGGTTTTGAAGGCTTGTGCACTAAGAAGAAATGCATGTACTGCGGCTTGCTTCTGGAAAAGCAAAGTTATGCAAAAGCCTTCGGTCAGGAAGATTAGTACTACCTCTCCACGGAGCACTGTCATGCCTGCTTGGGTGATAGATAAATATGGGAAGAATGAAGTTCTTCGATTCAATCAGAACATGATGTTACCTATCATACATTATCCAAATGAAGTTATTATAAAAGTTCACGCTGCGAGCATAAATCCTATAGATGTTAATATGAGAAGTAAGTTTTCAAAAGATGTTTTTGTTCCCTTTTTAAAAATTTCATTAAGCGTTTATTTTTTTTAAATCAAGTGTTTGCACTTTGGTTAACACAGTGGAATCATTTAGGTTTTTGATAATAAGTTATGCAAATATTATCTAAAAGTTTTGAAATCCCACTAGCCAGTGTGTAATTTATTGTTTTTCCTCAGTGTATACTTTAATCTTTAACAGAATATTTGTTTCTGTGCTTTCTTAAAATGTAAATTGGCGCTTGAGAGTTGTGTCTACAGCTAACTTGGCTAACTCCTCAGAACTTTATAGGCCCATTGTGAATTTCCTAGGTGGTATGTTTTCATATCGGTCTAGAATTTGCATTTTCACTGTAATTCCCATCCTCTGCTCTCCCATCACTCACAACTTTCTTTATTAGTCCAGAATAAAAGCAGCAGGACTCTAGGATATGGGCACAATATTTTCTCATTTCTGTTATCGCATTCTACCCTCAGCAGTTAACTCTTTCCCTTTTGCTCCTTTCAAAATTGGAATAATGTGATCACCTTAATTTCTGCTGGGGGAGCTTGGAGACAAAGTTTGGAGAGCAGTATACTCCTTAAATATATACTATACAATGATTGTTTTTATTATATTGCTGAAAGGTTGATTAATATTTGAATTACTTTAAGTTTGGAAAGTACTAACAAAATGCTGTCAGTCTTGCTTATGGGTACTTATCTATGTCTTCTGAAGAAATTGAAAAACATCTTTTAGAATGATTAACCTCAGTGTTAATTGCAGAGCCGTTTACCTGAGTGTTTTAAGTAAGCTGCTGTACGCAGCTTAATTTAGCCCTTGGTTATTGATTTGAAGGGGTTGCATGTAGAATTATAGTTAAATTGAGCAAATTGCCTCGATACTAATTCTCATATGTGACTCATATAAAATGAATTTCTTTCTTTGTGTATTTCCAATTACAAAATTAAGATTAATGATAAAAGGATCCATTTTGTGGAATTTAGAAGATTATAAAAATGCTAAGACTTTGGTTTCTTTTCCTTCTCTTGCTTTCCAGAAATACGGTAGTATTAAGTTAGAGTAGCGATTCTCAGATTTTTTGGTTAAGATTTTGCTGGAGTTTATATAAGCTATACCTATTGATATTTGAAATTAGAGCAAGTGTTAAAGTATTTGTAAATGTATTTATTTAAATATACAATAATATTACAAGACTATCAGGAGAAAAATATAAAATGATATAAAAAGGACAGAGAAATCTCTAAAGAACTGAGACTAGAAGTAGCTAGTAGAGGACAGATCTGCCTTCAAAAAGTTACAATAAACACTAACTTACAAAATAAGCAAAGAAATAAAAAGTTAGTATGACTAGCATTGTTTTACACTTTTACATCACTCTGCTGTCTGGTTTAACAAGGCAGCTGGGTTTTCCTAGATACTTCTGCATTGTCTGTTGCAGTATGTTATTTGAAGTAATGAAGAAAAGCTAGTCCCTCAGAAAGAGTGTTGGGAAGGAAAAACTGATTAGTCTCCTTGAGAAGACAGGGGACGAACCAAACTTGGAGAAGTTCTGAATTAGGGAAATAAAGTCAGATTCTTTGGGACTAGGTTGCTTACTGCAGTTTCAAATGGTGCTATATATAATTTAGTGACTATTTAGACCTATGCTGTTGAATATGTAGCTACTAGCCACACATGGTCATCAGCAGTAAAAGTGGCTAGTCCTAATTAAGAGGGCAATCAGTGTAAAATACTAGATTTCAAAGACTTAGTAAGAAAAAAGAAGTAAAAGTCTATTTAGGATTTTATATCAGGACTATAGTTATAGCTTAGGGCAAAATGTTTCCTACTGTGCCTGAGAATTATGTATTGTAGCTTGCATTATATTTCTGTTGGGCAGCATCTATCCAGACAACATGATGGAATAACTATTATGCATTTCTTTGGGGGAAGAGTTTTGGAGAAAGATTTTGGAGTCTTAATGTGTTTGTGGTTAGAAAGGTCTATTAAGAATAAATTGAAAGCCAGGCGTGGTGGTGCACAACTGTAATCTCAGCACTTGGGAGGCTGAGGCAGGAGGATCACCCTGAGTTCAAGAGTAGCCTGGGCTACAATGTGAGCTTAAGTTTAGCCTGAACTGCATAGCAAGACCCTGTCTCAAAAAGACCAAAAAAAAAAAAAAAAAAAAAAAAAAAAATATATATATATATATATATATGTGTGTGTGTGAATCGAAATGACTTCTATGATTGTCTCATGTCTACATTTGAATTTCTTATTTTCACAGTCCTGGGCGGGAAAATCAGGGCTTTGTGGGTGCTAGGCAGTCACTCTACAGCTGAGCTGTGTCCCCAGCCCTGCACTTTTGTTTTGAAGTAATAATTGCTACTATTAGTTGAGCACACTTTTACTTTTTTTTTCTTTTCGGCACCAGGGATCGAACTCATGGCCTCACACTTGCCAGGCAGGTGCTTATGCCACTGAGCTAAGTCCACGGCCCCACTTTATTTTTTAAATCTTTCTTCTTTTTACATTGGGCTAGAAAATAATTTCATTTTATAAGATCCAGATGTACAGTTTGTGTGGTATACCGTTGTATTTCAGAAGGATGACTGCTTCTAGACTTTTTTAGCTGCTGCTTAATAATATAGCACTGTAACACATTTTACTTCTATATAGTATTCTTGAGACATCTTAGTGCTTTATGACTTCACTGGGTAATACTATTTGCAAGTTACCCTCCTGCTCATGAATTCTTTTGGAGAAAGTGTTATTGTTGTTGCAGAATATATGTGAAATGATAACTTGGGGAAATAAAATAAGGAATAGAAGGTTGTAAACTTTCAGAAGCAGTTATTTCCCTTGACAAGAAAATAAGAGACATGTCTACTTTATTTTGAAGGGTGAAAGCTTGCTATTTTTCTCAGGATGGTCACTACTGCTAGACATAAGATAATAAATCATAGAAATAGCTAAAGCACTGGATAATTTGAAAAATAGAAAAATAATACAGCTGACAAACTTGGCTTCTTTGAATGGGATTAAAGTCTTTGAAACTGATGACAGATTTAGGGTTTTCCAAATAAGCTCAACTCTTGGAACAAATTGAGCCTCTGGAACGAAACTCTTAAGAATCCCATTCGTTTTTGCTACCAATCAGGTTCTCAGTTACTAACTGCCAGCTGGCTGCATTCTGCATTTTGGGTTTAAGATAGTTGCCTTTGTCTGCAAGAGCTGTTCAGTTGACTGATTGGCATATTAGAGCTACCAAGAAAACTTTAAAAACAACCTTGAGCTGCAGCCATTACCTTAGAGAGGACCGGAACTTTTTTGTAGCTAAACTTTGTCATGGCTAAATATCCACCTCTGTTACTTAAACCACATAAAGGTTTCAGTAATTGTTTATATTTTAGCAGCGGAAAAGGAATGGTAAGACAGGAAAAGTAAACATGCAATTTTTATGAGTATCACATAATGAACTGGTTTTTCCCCTGTAAAATACAGTCCTAACTAGCCAGATGGCAATGTGTGATGTTGGCATAACAACCACCAGCTTAAATTTTCTGGGGCTGTCCCAACTTTCAAATACTTTCTCTCATGTGTCTTGATTTTTTTTCACTGAAAAAACATCTTCCACAAGCTACCCACCTGTCAGCGTCTCTCCCTTCCCTCCTGCTCTCATCTAAGACCAACTCCCTATTTGTGTGTCTTTTTCCCCATCTTCTCTCACCCACTTGCAGTATCGCTGCAGCAGTTCTGACCTGCATCACCAGTTTCCTTTTTTCCTTTTTCCTTTTTACTGGGTTATTACCATTGACATACAGATTTGCAGTTTTTCCCTCTTGGAAAAAAAGCCACTGAAAAAAGTCTTTTCATCTGAGTTGCCCTTTCTGTTGCTCTATTTTCCTACTTTCCTTCATAATAACTGTCTGAAAGAGTTGGCTTGTCTCTGATTCCTTCCATTGTCCCTCAAGCACACCATACCACAGCACCTGCTTCTAAGGTGCCCTTCGCCCTCGTGATGTAGAGTCACACTGCCTGCCAGCAGTGGGTGGGGTTAAGGGAAGACCTTGTCACAGTTCTGGACATACACTGTGGAGAGAGAGAGGTAGTGAAGCCATGTAATAAGCTACTTTGGATTACTGCAGATAGAATAGCCAATTTATTTGAATAGAAATGCTGTTATTACAAGAATTTTTTTAGCTATATTCAGGTAATATTTTTGTAAATATTCTTAAAAATGTTATGTATAATAGTGCAGTTGAACATATCAGAATAGTTGCATCCCAGTAGATTTTATCCACTCAGGAATCTCTGTACTTACTCCAAAATCATTTTTCTAGAAAGATTTTTTTTTTTTAAGAGATGGGAACTGTTTCTCAGTGACCAGTGTCAGAAACAAGTGCTTTATATCCACATCTCATGTATTAATTTTTACCGTATTTAATGTTTGTCTTCACCAGACTTAGCATCAAATGTCTTTGTTGCTTAAAAAGTTCATTAATGAATAAATTATTAAAGATGTCATCTTAGAAGAACAAAATTTATAAAAGATAATATTGCAGTTCTGAGGACAGTTTCAAAATCTGAGTTTCAGATAGTTGTTTTTGTTTGTTTGTTTGTTTTTTGAGACAGTTTCACTATGCTGTTCAGACTGGCCTTTACTCACTTTGTAGCCCAGGCTGGCCTCGAACTCGCAGCAATCCTCCTGCCTCCTGAGTGCTGCAATTACAGATGTGCACCATCATGCCTGGCCTTAAGAGAGATTTTGAGCAGTGGTTGCTTTAGTATGAATGAATGATTGTGACTTTCCAAGTAATTTTCTTTGACTGGGATACTTGTTTTTTTGTTTTCCTGTGTAATGGCAAAAAATTATAAAGGTAATTATTTTACAACCTATATTTTAAGACTTAACATTGCTGGCTTATAGTCTATAATTTTTAAATCATTCTCTTCTTGCTTTTGGAATAAACAGATAAATTGTATTTTGTAGATGGTTATGGAGCAACAGCTTTAAATATGAAACGTGATCCTTTACTTGTGAAAACCAGAGGGGAAGAATTTCCTCTGACTCTAGGTCGGGATGTCTCTGGTGTGGTGATGGAGTGTGGTCTTAGTGTAAAGTATTTCAAACCTGGGGATGAGGTGAGTTAATCTTTCAATTTTTTATTCTGTATTCCATTTCCGAATGTACAAATGTGGTTCTTTTGGAAGTATATTTTATATTGATCATTTGTCTTCTTTTCAGTAAATGTACAGCCCTTTGGCTGGAACCTTCATGTTCTTGATTCCGTTGTTACTTTTTTTTTTTCCAAATAATTAAAAAATAATTGCCAGGTGTAGTGGTTCATGCCTGTAATCTCAGTGCCTTGGGATGCTGATGTAGGAGGATCACGAGTTTCAGAGGCCAGCCTGGGCAACTAAATGAGACGCTGTCTTAAAATAAAAACATAACAAGGGCTAACAGTGTAACTTGGTGTTTCCTCAGTTCAATCCCCAGTACTGTAAAAACAAAACAAAACACATAAAAACTGCACAAACATGGACTGTATTGACTTTTCTAAATTTAGTGCTCAGGAATCACAAACTTTATTGTTGTAAATCTAGAACTATTTGATTTTTCTTGAAATAGCCTTTAAATGACAATTTCTACTTTATGTATTAGATTGTTTTAAAATAGCTCAAGTTTAGAGTAATCTTCTGTCACTTGTCACTTTGAAGACTTGTGCCAGGAGATTGTAGTGAGCTCTTAATTACAGCCAGCAATGTTCTGGTTGCTTTTTTATGAAAACACTAATTTAATTCCTATGAGATAGGTGGAGCTAGGCCCAGTTTACAGCTGAGGAAGCCAAGCAATAAAAGAAAAAAATCCCACAGCAAATAGTGGTAGAGCCCCAGAGACTGCAGTCTTACTAGAACTCTTTAAGTAGTCAGTCTTGTGCTTCCACCTGAGAAATTTATATAATGTAAAAGTGGCTCTTTGTTGGGTTTATATTCTGGAACGCCTTCATACTTTGCTTGGGTCAAAACATATCTCTGTCTATAGTGAAATTGTGTGTCTGTGTGCATTGCAGGTCTGGGCTGCAGTTCCTCCTTGGAAACAAGGCACTTTCTCTGAATTTGTTGTAGTCAGTGGAAATGAGGTAACTCATCATCTCTGCTGCATTGCCGTGGAGGAAATAGAAACTGACAAATGTCTCTGAAATCATTGGGTGTTTGTCTGATGAGGTTCATGTTTTATGGACAGTTTTGAAAAAACTAAAATAAAGACTGGGAATTTTTGAGAGATCAGGACATTATTTGGTGTCACTTTAATAGCACTGCCTGCCAGAGAACAGTTGTCTTTGCCTTGTGGAACAGAGGTTCAGAATGAGATGTAGAACTCTGCTGTGTTTTTTGGTTCTTCTACCGAGTATAAACAGTTTGAAACTAGATATATCCAGCAGAGAGTATGGATTAATCATAAGCAGAGGCATGGATGTGTCAAGCTGTTTGGAATAATTTTAAAGACACTAGCGAGGTTGGGTGTGGTAGCACACACCTATAATCCCAGTGCTCAGGAGGCTGAGACAGGAGGGTCGCTGCGAGTTCAAGGCCAGCATGGGCTACATAGCGAGACTGTGTCTCAAAAAGGAAGGGGTTAACATTGAGGAAACTGGCTACAAAAGGGAGGCAGGAAAGGGGCAAGGATGTCACTGAGATTGGAAACAGCCTAAAAAAATTCCTTTCCAGAAAAGCCAAGCAAAGGAAGTAGCTGATCCCTCAAACAAATTAGAATGTGTTTGAGGATTCAAGGTTGCATGGTTTTATTTTTAGATATAATTAGGGCTAATGAGATTATTGCATATGGGCTTTTTATAAATGGTGAAATAGCTAAATCGAATAATGTATCCTGCAAAACATTACTGAACCTTTGTGAGGTGGGTAGAGACTACTTGGAGAATAATCCTTAGGGCTAATCTTGGAATAGAGTGTGCAATAAACACTGAACTTGGATGATTTTTAATAGATTTCTCTCTGAAAATAACAGAATTGCTAAGACGGTAGATGTGCTTAATTACACTCAGAGACTTGCAAGTCCCTCTTTATTTGTGATGATTGTCTTCAAATACAGGTTTCTCACAAGCCCAAATCACTCACTCATACACAAGCTGCGTCTTTGCCGTATGTGGCTCTCACGGCCTGGTCTGCCATAAACAAGGTCGGTGGCCTGAATGACAAGAACTGCACGGGAAAACGGTAAGTCTGCTAATGGTGGCATCGCAACAGCCCTTCTTTCCTTCGGTTCTTAGCAGTAGGTCTATCAGAAGCATTAAATTAGTATTATATACATGATTGAAGCCATGCTAACATTTGAAACAAGTTCCAAAGAACTGTTTGTGTTGGTGTGTACTCTTTGAACTGAAATGTGTAAATGGGCTCTAGGAGTCCATACCTTCTAAAATAATGTAAAATTTTGAGTGGGAACGTCCCTGGGAAGAAGGGCCATAGTGTTTTCATATTCCCTTAGAGGTTAGAAATCATACTTTCTAAAAGATGGTGTCAAAGCAAAGGTGTTTTATTCATACCCCTTCCAGGAATTGCTCTCACATTTGTATATTTCTATGAAAATCAAGTATGAAGGGACTGTAAACCACTATTAAATATTCATGATGCTTCAGGCCCATTCTGATGTCCCGAAGACTTGAACATATGCGTGTTTAAGTTGGTTCCAACACAGTGACTAGAAATGTCTCCGGTGTACAGTATCCCCCCATCTGGGTTCACCCTCCTCACTTTGAGTTAACCTGTTGTCCACCATGGTCTGAGCAGGTGTGGCCAGCACAGTAAGGTGTTTCAGAGGAATTGAGAATGAGAGGGAAAGACCCCATATTTGCATAACTTTGATGACCTATTGTTATGTGTTCTATTTTATTATGCTTTTGTTGATTTCTTACTGTCTAGTTTATAAATTAAACTTTATCATAGGTATAGGAAAAAAAACCTAAGTAGATACAGGGGTTGTTATCATCTGTGGTTTCAGGTATCTGCTGGGGATTTAAACAGATTCCCTGTGGCCAGGGGGACAGTCATATTTGAGTTCATTCCCAGATCCTGCTGCTTTCCAGCTCAGTGACCCACTTGGTTAATTTTTTTTTCTTGTGAGTTTGTTTTGAAGATTAAATGACATAACACATAAAAACTGATGGCGAAGGTTGCGGCACATAGGAGGCACTCAGAAAATGGTGGCTATTAGTAAGGAGATTATAATACTTGTATTTTAGAAAGTTGGCACCATAGAAAAAAATCGATCTTGTTTTTTTGTTGAAAAAACTGTACTAAGAACCATTTAGTTAATGTAAGGGAGAACTGTAGATAAAATTATCATAAATCAAAACAATATAGTTCTTTTTTATGAAGGTATTTTCACAGATAAAATAACTGAAGTCTGTGTTTTTATATATTCCTGTTATGAAATAGTGCACTTTACGTTTAATGTACTGGGTAGTAAAGTGCTAAATTTAATGAAAGTTTTAAACAGTATTTCTGAGAGCATTGTGAAGACTTTTCATCTAATGAAAAGCTATTGTTATGAAATTCAAAACAAATATTTACACTAAAAGTCAACCCTGTTTATTTTTTAAGCTTTTCTGGCCTGTTTGAAGTTGCCATTTTGGTCAAGTGCTTTGTTTATGTTAAATGTTTGACCACAGATGTTTCTAATGGTCTGTCTTAACAACCTTGCAAAAATCTCACTCCGGATTTTTTAGACCTTTATTATTGTTGTGGGCTCTGCAATGACATTGATGCTTTGTTTCGTTTTCCCTTAAAAACATTAGGCTTTCTATGCTTCCATGACTATTTACACACTATGGTCAGAGAGCTTGCATTCCTTTGTTTTAACACTCTCTGGGAATACTTTTAACATACTGTAGTAAACAATGTAAAACAAAAATAGGGCTGTTTGTCTTCAGATGTAGGTATGAACTCCTAGCTTATTGTTGGCTTTGTGGCTAGTTCTCGGGTATGCTGGTATGGTCCGTTTAGGCAATAATGGCCTGACCTGGGAAACTGGAGCCCTGTGTCCACCTGTCTGCCAGCAGCTAGGCAGGTGACCACATGCAATGTCTGGTGTCTTTGCAGTGTCCTCTGAGTCCCTGAGTATAGGACACTGTGGATCAGTGGTGGCGAGCCTATGGCATCCCTGCCGCAGCGGATGTCATTGTATGACTAAAAGCTTCACCATTACTGGAATAGGTTGAGAAGAGAACATTAAGAAGTGGCTAATTTTATACCTTTTGAGACTGTTATACTATATTATACCGACTTATATCTGTTCATTGATTTAGCCATTAGTCAACCTAAAGTAAAGCTCGTTTTAAAGCACCTGAATAATTCCCACTGTGAACTTCTGTTGTATTCTCATGTGCCTGGTGACCTGTGGGGTGCATATGCTGTGAGCCACAGAGGGATCCTGATGTCTCAGTCGCTTCAGGCTGCTGTAACAAAATACCATAACTTAGTGGTTTATAAGCAACAGGAACTAATTTCTCACAGTTTTGGATGCTGGAAAGTCCACAATCCAGGTAATGATAGATTCCATGTCTAATGAGGGCCAGCTTTCTTTACTTATTAGTGAGAATTACAAGATATATGAGCACCTTAAAGAACTATTAAAAAAAACTTTTTTTTTTTTTGGTGGTTGGCATGTTAGGCAAATGCTGCTCTACCATTGAACTTACATCCCCAGCCTAATACTAGTACTTTTGGGAGGTACCAGGAATCGAATGTAGGGCCTCATACTTGCCAACAGTAGTTCTAATGAAATAATTATATAGTGGCATTTTCTTATACTTAAACTCAGAGGTTCCAGTATCCAGAGTGTGTTTTTTTTTAACTCTGGCTACTCATTGTGATGGATGTAACATGTTTTGGCTTCTCTAAGCAATGATTATTATTATTCTGTTAGCTATAGTATTAGCATAAAGGAATGCAATAGTTTGTGCAAAACACATCAGTTTTGTTATCAAGGATTAACAGTCTTTTTTTTTTTCTAACCATTTAATTAAGGAAAAAGGAAAAAAGTAAAAACTAAAAGTAATAAGATAAGCATGATGGTGTATACCTGTCATCTCAGCTACTTGGAAGACTGAGGCAGGAAGATTACAGTTTTCAAGGCCAGCCTAGGCAATTTGGTGAGACCCGTTCTCAAAATAAAAATAAAAAGAGCTGAGGCTCTAGCTCAGTGATAGGGTGCCCTTGGATTCAATCCCCAGTACTGCTACAAATGAACAAAGTGAAAAAACTCTTATCAGCATTTTGAAAGATTTTATAGTTTTTTTTGTAACTAGCAGCTTACCGAAATTAAGACAATGCTTTTGAAGAAGTCACTGGTGTTTACCTACCTGTTCTTTCTTAGTTATCTATTTTCTGTAACAACTGAGTATTGGAATTTAATGTTGATGTCATATAATGTTAATTTTTCTACACTTTGGTTATCACTAGAAATGTCAGGTTGACTTATTCCCTTGTTATCAACCTATGTGTAGTTTCTTTGATTTATCTGTAGGTAATTTAGGGCTCTATAGATGAATACAAATATTTTTAGAAGTTGTTACATCTGCTACTTTGTGAATATGCTACAGTCTGATGGTTATATTTATTGGTAGTATCTTCTCTGCACTTGAATATTTCGTGCTCTGTGTAAAATTCATCTCTTGCTGGGAAAATTGTACTTCACTGTGTTTGACAGCAGTATTAGAAAGTGTTAGAAATTGGAGCATTCCTCTTCCACAAAATACATTTCACTTTTAAATTCTGTATGCTGGAAACTCAATACACTAATTTAGCAATAATTTTCAGTTTCTTTTTTGAGATTAACCCCTATGACAGTGAAATTTTGACATAGAAGTGTAAATTAGGTGTCTGATTAGTTCTGCTTATAAACAGACTCAAACTTAAAAACACTGATTCTCCCCCCCCATCTGCTTATATTAAAATTAAAATGGCCATTTGGTAACCTGTGAGCTTCCTTCTTTCATATGCCTCCTGCTGCCTGTTCTTTACCTCCCCACTGACATATTTCTCTCCAGTCTGCCCCTGCCACCCCTGTGGGCTTTGGCTTTTCATCTCTACCTGGCCGGGCTATTTGGGGTGGAGGACAGGTTGCAGTGGGGACACCGAGGAGTAGAAACCCCACTCCTGGCAACTTTAGTTTTACAGTGGCTCTCATGAGGTCAGAGCTCAGTTGCCAAACTCGGTGAATACTTCTGACTTCTTTTTCCAGTTTGATCTCTCCAAAGTATCTGACACTCCTTTACTTTTCTTCTTGCCTTTTGGCCATTTCTTGTCATTTTTAAAAACCTTCCTGTCGTCCAGCCCTTTAATGTGTTGTTTTCACAGTGTCCCACCCTGTCCCGTTCCTCACAATTCTCTCATCTACCCCCAGCTTCTATCTAGCACTGAGTAAGTTGTGGACCTGTATTTCTAAGTCTAACCTCTCTACTGAGTTCTAGTTAGATATTTCCTTTGTATTTCAAACTGAATTTGTGGACAACAAAACTTAGCCAACTGTTATCTCAACTATCATCCTAATGTCAGTTAACTGTGATTTACCTTGAGCCCAAACTTGTTATTACTCCTAAACCCTGCTCTCTCCCTTTCTGCTGCTCATATCATGTAAAATTCAGAATTGTTGTCAATGTTTTTTTTTTTTTTTTTTTTTGTACCAGTAATCGAACTGAGGACCTAAGCTTGCCAGGCAGGCTCTATGCCGCTGAGCTATATCCCCCGCCCTGTTGTCAACTTTTTGAACAGTGCCTTCCAAGTTTCTTTTATCAATGAACTATAAGATTTCAAGGTTTCTTGTGCAGTGAATCAGTCTAAAATACTATTGGATTTTAATTATCAAATCTCATTAACTAGGTGTTGACATGTTCCCTATAGTGGTATATTTGAAGTTTTTGCATGGTTTAATTGGAAGAATGTTCCACAGACTAGCTTTTTGCTCTGTACATCTGAAACCTTGTTTGTTCTTCATTATTCGCATAGTTCCACACTGGGTGTGGTCATACTCAGCCTTAATAAAATATCATGTTGCTTAGCTGAGTTGCCTTAGACATGGAAATGTTCTTAGAAAGCATTCTTAGGTCAGAATAGCTAGCAATCGCTAAACTCTGTGCCCAAGTGCCTGTGAGTTCAGAATTTTCCATGAAACTCGAAGCAAATGTACTGTAGCCCCCCTTTTCCATGTCCACCCTTAGAAACATGAATGTATATGTTTCTAAGATCCCCAGTGGATGCCTGAAACAACTAATATCAAACCTTGTAGTTTTTCCTTTCTATATATACCTGTTATAGCATTTAATTTATAAAATAAGCACAGTAAGAGATTAACAATAGCTAATAAAGTAGAACAATTGTATAATTTATTGTAATAGTTAAGACATAAATTATTTAGTTTTTTAAAATTTTATTTTAAAGATAGTAAAATCCAACAAAACATAACAGAACAAAGTCAATCAAAACAAAGCAGTAGAACTGGTACAGAACTTCAAAGCAAGATACTAGGAAAACAATAGCTACTATAGTATATCTTGTTATCTTCACAGTAGTTGACCCATTCCATCAGGTATAGTAAAATCAAACCAAAAACAAAACAGAATAAAACCAATCAAAACAGAATATGAAATAAAGTAAAAAACATTAATCAACATAAAGCAAAACAATGAGAATGATATTGGGCCTCAAAGACAAGACTGAAGGAAATCCCCCATATTTGCTACATTGCATACTGTCATCCTCCCAAGAGATGCTCAGACTGCCAGCCCCAGGTCTGCAAAATCAACCAAACGATACAAGCATTTAGTTGCTTTACGTACATTAGTTGCTATTAACTCAGTCAGTCCTCCAAACCAGCAGGTTGCTTATGGGGATGGGGGTGGGGTGGGGGGCAGCTCTTGATTCTCAACCCACGCACTGGTAGGCACATGGGAGGCACAGATCTTTCTCTTCCTGGAGTCCATGCCTATGGCGCCACTCACCAGGAGGGCAGGCTAGTTGTCTTCTAGTTGGATCCTCCCTGACCCAACATGGCGGGTTCTTGGAAGGTGTGTATCTTTCTCTTCCTGGAGTCCGCGAAATTATTTAGTTTTAGAATTTTGTTTGTAACATTTTTGGGCCACAGTTAACTGTAACTAACTGAAACTTCAGAAAACAAAACCATGGATAGGAGACTGCTGTATCTCTAAAACAACTTCCCTTTAGCCAAGTCTATGACCTGACAAGAGAGTGTCACAGTTTAGATCTGAAATGTACCCGCAAAGCTTGTTTTAAAAGCTGGATCCCCATGCAGCAGTATTCAGAGGTGGGGCCATTAGGAGTTGATTGGATGTTGAGGACTCTAATGTCATGAATAGATTAATCTGATGGCTGGTTCATAATTTAATGGGCTCTAGGGTGGAAATCTTAGGGATGAAGCCTACTGAGAGGAAGTGGATCACCAGAAGTGTGCCTTTGAAGGGTATATTTTGTCCCCAGCACCCTTCTCTCTCCTTTCTGGCCACCATGAGGTGAGCAGCTTTGCTCCTCCATGTGCTCCCACCATGACATTCTGCCTCATCACAGGCCTAGAAACAACAGAGCCAAGTGATCATGGCCTGAAACCTCCAAAACTGTGAGCCAAAAGAAATGTTTTTTCCTTTAAACTGATTTTCTCAAATATTTTATCACAACAGAAAGCTAATACAAAGCAGAAGTGTGATGGAGGAAGTATAGAAGTGGAAAAGGCAATCTTACCTGATTGTGATGGGCATATCTTACTTTGGTTGTTTCGTTTTGTTTTGGGGACAGGGTCTCACTCTGTTGTTCAGACTGGCCTTGAACTCACTATGTAGCCCAGGCAGTCCTCCTGCCTCAGCTTCCCAAGTGCTGGGATTACAGGTATGCACCACCATGTCTGCTGGACAGATCTTTCTTTTGTAAATTTTATATAAATGTGTTCATGCAAATACACTGCTGGAGCTGTTAAGTACGGGGCCCAACGCTTTAACTTCATCGGCTGCATGGTAAATCCTTCCTGCTCTCTTTATTGACACCTGTCACGAGCGTTCCCTCCCTCTGTCTGCTTCTCTGCAAGGTTGAAGGAAAATAGCAATTTGAGATGGTTCCTGCTGCCTATACCATTTGGGGAGAGGCATTCCACTACCTCTGGTTGAAATTCTGATAAATCTCATCTAAGAGAAGCATTGTTACCCTGTGTGTGAAGTGTTTATTCCATTATGGGTTAGCTAAACCTTTATAAACAGCCACCTTGGGCACCTTGCCAAAACAAGCAAATAGTTCTGTTTTCATGGGACTATGCATGTAAATTTCCAAACATCTGCTTCACACATGAACTCTGCTATAAACGGTGGAATGTCGG